>PVJC01038636.1:0-16666 GCA_004026665.1 Murina feae | reverse complement strand
GGTGGATTGTTAGCTGATACAGTAATCTTGAAACACCTGGGAAAGGGTAGATTGTTAAGATGGGTGGAATGTTTGGAACACCTGGGGAAAGGGAGGTTGGGAACACATTTGTAATAAGATTAACTTGGGAAGCAAATATAAGGGAGGGCTCCCTCATGTTACTTTGCTCTTGATTTGGGATCTTTGTCCCCGGAGACCGTGCGTTATTAAAGCTGATTTCTCTACCTCTTTAAAAGCATCGCTTAGTTTTTGGTCTTTCTGCAACAAACCCTGGCATACATCCGTTTCAGTCCTACAGGGTAAATCGAACGAAAGATTTTCTTCAGAGAGTTGCTTGCACTGATCCGGGCCTTAGAGATCAGCTTTCCCAGCACCTGGAAATGCATAGTGTAGACCAGTAATGTTTTAAATATTAAAATAATATGCTTTCTTACTAAGTTCCCCCACTGAACAAGCCGCAATAATCCTTAACCTGTTGCATATTTAGTTTCCCAGATTTGTATGTAAGTAAGAATTAGAGGGACAGTCATGAAAGGTATGAATCCATAGGCCTCTAAGACTTCTCTTAGATTTGCTAGAGAAATCTCAGTAAATCTACTTGTGAAAAAATTTTTCATTTTTTTTCTATAGGACATTAAAAATTAACCTTTCTACCACTTTCCAGCTATAAAATGAAACTATGCGTTTTTTAAGAGGATTGTTTTTGTTTGTTTTTCTAGAATATATTTTTATTGATTTCAGAGAGGAAGGGAGAAGGAAAGAGAGATAGATACATCAATGATGAGAGAGAATCATTGCTTAGCTACCTCCTGCATGCCTCCCACTAGGGATAGAGCTGGCAACCTGGGCATATGCCCTGACCAGGAATCAAACTGTGACCTCCTGGTTCATATGTCAACATCCAACCACTAAGCCACACCGGCCCAGCTGCAATTATAAATTTTAAAAGTAAAAGAAATGAGGGAGAGGTAAAGGGGATATAGGCATAGTTTGTAAACACGTTTTTTTAACCACAATTCCCAGAGGAAAACCTTACTTTTTCAAGTTATTGTCCAAAAGGTGGATAGAATTTGTGCAGTGCCTGATAAATCCATTGGCTTATTTCTGCTCACAATGCACCCTTCATCTCTGAAGGCAATGGCATCTATGCTCACAGAACAATCCCTCCCGCAGCAGGTGCAGCAGGAGTACACAGAGAGAACGGACAGCATGCTAATCAGGAGCCGGTTGGAAAACCACAATCTGTCAAGCCCTGGGGGGGGGGGGGGGGGGGGGGGGGGGGGGGGGGGGGGGGGGGGGGGGGGGGGGGGGGGGGGGGGGGGGGGGGGGAGGGATGTGGAGCAAATTTAGGCTGCAATCAGAGGCAGTATCTATGGTATGGAGATGAATGACAATGCTGGGCCCAGACATATGTTTTCATCTTTCCTCACTTTTCAAATGGAAAGGATATTTTTGCTTCAACTGTGGCATTGGCAACATGATCATAATTCTTTGTATTGACGACTAGCTCCTCTCCCCTCTAACCAAAGGAAATGCGACCTTTCCTCCAACACAAAAGGAAAAGTTGTACCTGTTATCTAGCAAACAGCATGATTCAGTCCCTATTTTTTTTCTCTCTCTCTTCTCTTTCAACCTTGGAGAACAGGCAATTTGTGCAGCTCAATAAAAAATAAACAAAATGCAAGCAAGCCAAGAAGAAAAAAAAAGGTTGTACAGCAAATCAGATATTTAATAAAGAAAGGAAAGGCCATTTCAATGCAGATTTCAATTAGTTTCCAGTCCAAAGGTTTCCCACAGGTCCCCAGCACAGATCTGTGAGTTATACTGAGTGAGGTTCAAATGCCCCCTCTTTTTAAAAAAAGAACTAGGACATATCCCTATAGTCTGTGACACAGGCAGGAAAACTGATTTAGTGGCCTAATTCTATTCTCAAAATTTGAAACTCCAGTATTGAATTGGTTCCTTCTGGGCATTTTCCTGACATTTCAGTGATGCTAAGCTGTTCTCCATTTGGCTTTTTACAAATTGATATGTATAGCTGGGAGCACAAACACGTGTAAAGGTAACTTTACTATCCAAACACTTGAATAAGGAAAGGCAAACTGTTGGGGAGGGGGGGAAGGGGGGAAACACTAAAAAGAGAGATCAGACTTTGCTTTTAAAAAGAGGAGGGGACATCAGTGTAATAAACAACACCAAATTCATCTTAAAACATAAGATTAAGATTACGCCAGTGCCAATGTCTCTTGGAGAAACATTAGTGTGATTTCCATCAACCTCCTCCTCCCTTCCTTAATATGTACAACCGATGCTTTGTCTGTCTTATGTAAAGTGTTTTGCAAATGCAGGTTCAGACAACTCTGCGCTGTGCTCCACCCCATGAGAGAGCTGCCTGAGCCACTCCCAGTATAAATTATGGAGCTGCCGCACAATTCATAAGACTCAAATTGTACCTGTTCCATCTCAGAGTCCATCTGCCATTTGTACCAGCTAGTTGTAAGATGCCGGAATGCAAATCCCCCTACTGAATATGTAAATGGATAAGGTCAGAGGGCATGAAAGGGCTCAAATAGGCCAGCAGGGAGGAGGTGGGAAACAGCAGCAGGGGCACTACTCCTAGAGCATGGATGAGGGACTTCCTGCCCACAGGCCATTATAAGGCCACAGAATCATTAGCTTTGGCCATGCCAAGGCAACCTCAGGTGCAACTCAGAATTCAATAAACCTAGGAGCTATTTTCATAGCAACATAAATTTATATTAAGTGAATTATACGAAGCAAATGATGTTATAAATATCCAATGGCCCTTGGCAGGGAAAAGGTTCCCCACCCCTGATCTAGAGCCATGTGAAAGGAAACAGAGTGGCATGTTCCGCAGCTCCTGCTTGGACAGGAACAGATTCTTTAAGAATATTCTTGAGTTAGACTTCATTTCATTAGAATTGTTCATTAGAGACAGATGTGCTTCCCTGCACATTTTCCTGTGTTAAATCACAGAGCAGGATTTAAAGCAAGCAAAAACAAACATGGGTCTTGCTTTCGTCTGGGTTCCCAGAAATTGACTCTGAAATGGAGATTTGCAGGTCAGAGGTTGTTGTGGAGTACATACCCCCTGGAACGAGAGGTGTGAAGGTAGGGGGCTGATTGAGCTCTTGGAAAGCTGACCCACAAGGCAGTTGCAACTGAGGCCTCTGCCCATCCTACAGGGAACTCTGGATCTCCCAATGTCCCCTCAGAGTGATCCCAGGTGGAAGCAAGGGTTCAGAGCACTTGGACTCCCCCAAATGACTGGCCATTAGATATTGTTAAGAAAATAAAAAGACAAGCCACAGCCTGGGAGGAAAATTTTACTAATCAAACCTCTGATAAAAGACTTGTGTTCAGAATATTAAACAAATCTCAAATTTATTAAGAAAAAAACACCCTGGAGGAACCAAGATGGTGGGGTAGGTAAACGCCTGTACTCACCACCTCCCACAACCACATCAAAATTACAACTAAAATACGAACAACCATCATCCAGAACCACTGGAAAGCTGGCTGAATGGAAGTCTTACAACTGGAGAAGTAAAGAAGAAAGCACACTCAGACTGATAGGAGGTGTGTAGGCACTGAATGGGCTGGTCCAGGACCCACATGGGCCGCTTTTTTAATCAGGAGGGAGATTGCCTCTGCAGAAGTAATGCCTGGAGGAGCAAAGGGTCCCAGCCCCACACCAGATCCCCAGCCAGAGTCCCAGAGCTGAGTAAAGGAGTCCCTAAGGGCAGTAAGAATTACAGGCTATAAAAACCAGTGCAGATTGGGGCTCAGTGACACAGAGGTTGCTAGAGACCCAGCTATTACCCTTAAAAAGCAGTGAGCACAAAGTGAACTTACAAGGTCCAGCTTCCTCTGAGCTCCAGCAGCAGGGCGAGGTTCTGGGGGACACGGACACAGACACATACGAGGAACTGGGTTGTCTGGCATCAGGGCAGGAACAGCTTTCTTCCAGAGGAGTTGCTCACAGGGATCATTGTTCCTATGCTGGGATCTCCCTAGTGGCAAGGTTGACTGGCAGCCATTTCTATTTGCTCCACTCTGGTGATTCCCTGAGACCCTACCTCATCTAATTTACAACCCCACCCAAGCTGTGTGCAATGGCTGTTGCATATCAATGGTCTTTCCTTGCTCAGGCTAAAAATCTCAGATAAGCTGCAGCTGAATCAGGGAACCATAACCTATCAATAAAAGGCCCAAGATCCAGCACCAACACCAGCCTGCCTTGCTTTATAGCTGAGACTCATCTGGGCATTTCCAGACCTGATACAAAGAGGAAGAATCTATGATCTCTCTGTAGCTCCTACTGGGTGGACTCAGGCAGTGGCTGACTTTGTACCTCCCTGGAGACCCAGTGGTCAGTGTCAGACCATATCAGACTATAATTCTATACATCTATAAGGGACACACTCAAGGGGCAGACTCAGTGAGCACCAAAGCCCCACTGAAGCAAGTCCTGCTCCATAGGGGTGTTTCCTGTACAGCAACTCTCCCAATGTAGTTACACCTGGTCCTTACTGCCATTTGGCCTGGAGGTCAATCCTCCCAGTGATACCCACAATAATCAAGTCTCAACTACAACAAGGTTGGGCTCTCAGCCCACAAAGGAGTGGACTAGAGTTTCCAGCTCAGATGACTAGGGAGGCTGAGTCACTGGGCCCTATAGAACACCTACTACGTAAAGCCACTCTACCAACTTAAGGAGACATAGCAGCTCTACCCAACACATAGAAACAAACACAGAAAATCAGCTAAAATGTGGAGAAAAAGAAACATGGCACAAATGAAAGAAATGGCAGAAAGCAAACTACTGGATAAAAAGTTCAAAATCACAGTCATAAGGTTACTCAAGGATCTTCTAGAAACCTCCAAGGGACTTCGTGAGACTTTCAAGGATCTTAATGAGAATGCCAAAAAAAAAAAAAAAAAAATGGAAAAGAACCAGTCAGAAAATTAAGCATACACTGACTGAAATAAAGAATAATACATAGAGGATTCTGAGAATCAAATCAATGATTTGAAATATGAGGAAGCAAAAAACACCCAACCAGAAGGTCAAAAAGAAATGAAAATCCAAAAATATGAAGATAGTGTAAGGAGCCTCTGGGATAACTTTAAGCATACCAACATCCAAATTATGGGGGTGCCAGAAGAAGAGAGAGGGAAAGATATTGAAAACCTATTTGAAGAAATAATGACAGAAAACTTCTACTTGGTGAAATAAATAGACTTACAAGTCCAGGAAGCAACGAGAGTCCCAAACAAGAGGATCCCAAAGAGGACACATCATAAGCAAAATGCCAAGGGCTAAAGACAAAGAGAGAATCTTAAAAGCATCAAGAGAAAAGCAGTTGGTTACCTACAAAGGAATGCCCATATGACTGTCAGCTGATTTCTCAGCAGAAACTATGAAGGCCAGAAGGGAGTGAAAAAAGGCAGAGTACATACTATATAATCCTATTCATATGACATTCAGAAAATGTACTGATTCTAGTTAATTTAGATCATACCCTGCTCCCCTTTATGTATGTCATTTCTCTGCTTCCTTCCAGACTCAGCTCAGACATCACCTGACAGGAAACCTCTCTGAATGCCCTATGTCAGGTTAGGTGCCTCCGCCATGAGTTCCCATAGTATCCGGTGCTTCTTCTACAGCATAACATTTATATATGTTGTAATCTTCTGCGTACTTCTTATCGGCCTGTAAGATACTTTACTTCAAAAACCACACCTTTTATTTTTGTATGCCCAAAACCTAGAACACAGTAGATGATCCACATCTACTTAAAACATTTGTTAGAAGAAAAAGAAAATGAGTGAATGACTGAACAAAAGAACAGATGAATCAGAGAATTAATTGGAGCCATTTTAGAGGCCGAACCTTTACATACCCAGGCAAGGCTAAACTTGTGTATAAACAAAATACATGGGAACAGATAAAATGTTATTTTTGCAGACACATATAAAAGGTTTGTCTCCCACCATGTACATCGGCGTCCGTTTATTGGAATTCTACTCTTAAATATTCAGAGTGAGAGAAATGCAGTTTCCCTAGAGAAAAAGGAAGGGTAAATTAGGAATTTACAATGGAGGGTGGGGCTTATGAGACAGGTTGAGTAGCCAAGGGGTAGCCCTACGCCCTAATGTCACCAAGAAGAAGTGAAACTACTGAGGGCTGGGCTGCCTGGGTGGAGGCAAGGGGGAAAGTGTAGTTCAACATATTGGTCTCCACTCAGAAGGTCTGGAGTCACCCATTGCTGGATGGTGGCCTCAAAAAAGTTACTTCACTTTTTAAGTCTTCATTTTCTCGCCTGTAAGAGCAGGATATTAATAGCAATGACCAGTCATGGATCAAAGGATTTAAAATCCCTGGCACACAGTAGAGACCTCATAAACAGGAACCATTACAAGAAGGGACTGAGGCTCAATCTCCCCTTCCTTATTGTAGTCCTGCCCATACCACCAATGCTCTTGAAGGTTTATGAACATTTACACACCAGGGGACAGCAGACCTGGCCCACTGGGCATTACTGTGCCTGGCCTCTGGCTGATGGTGCCGCCTTCATTAAAGAGCTCTGAGTTAGGCCCCATGAGGAAAGGTGTAAAATGGAATCATTCTGCCTGAAGATAATAGAGTTAAAGTTTTAAAACTCACAAAGACTTGTCCTAACTAGTTGTTCTCCTCCTTGCTCAAAGCAGGCTTAAAATTCTGATTGAGAAATATTAAGGTTAGATCTAAGAAAGAACTCCTAGAAATATGAGGCTGTTAAAAACCCTAGTTTGCTACCAAAAGAAAGTGAACCAATATCTTCTCTTCTCTTCCCTTCCTTCCTTCCTTCCTTCCTTCCTTCCTTCCTTCCTTCCTTCCTTCCTTCCTTCCTCTCTCCCTCCTTTCCCTCTGTCCCTCTTTTCCTTCTTTCCTTCCTCCCTCCTTCCCTTCCTCCCTCCCTCTCTCCTTTCCTTCCTTCCTTCCTTTTTCCCTTCCTTCCTTTCTCTCTCCCTCCTTTCCCTCCGTCCCTCTTTTCCTTCTTTCCTTCCTCCCTCCTTACCTTCCTTCCTCCCTCCCTCCTTTCCTTCCTTTTTCCCTTTCTTCCTTTTTCCCTTCCTTCCTTCCTTCCTTTTTTTTAACAGTAGCCCAGGAAGTACTTTAGGACCTGCAATGTATAAAATATAAATTGGAGGGTATGACATATAATTCACACACTTTCAGTCTATTTGTTACCATTTAGCATCAGTTTTTGTATTGGAGATCCTCTCTGTGTGTCTCTTCTCTCTGTCTCTCCTCGTTTCTCTTTCTCAAACTTTACTCTGCAGGAAGATCTTATGAAGAAGTTGTTTCTAAAAATGCAGATCTAACCCAACCCTACTGAGTCAAAATCTCTAGCAGTAAAATATGAGAATCTACCTCTTCAATAAACTCCTGAGATAACACAGTGTATGAGAATTACTGCTCTAGAACTTGTCGTTACCCAGGGGGAAAGTTGTGTATAACTCCTTGGACTTCAAGTCCTGTCCCTCAGGAAGCAGGAAATTAGCCTAAGAATTTTATCTTCTGCTCTGGACCCAGGCATTGGGGCTCAGCCCAGGAGTTCTGATGATGGCTAAGAACCAGTTCCTCTCTGTTGGGACAGCCCTGGTTCTTGCAGCCCCTTTTCTCTGCACCACAGACACTGGCTGACCAGTAACATGCTGAGTTCCATAAGATCCTACATGGCAATGCAGGGTGAACCAGGTGAATTCTTGACATTCCCCTCTAGACCTGTAAGTGGCACTGTTATGTCATATTGCCCTGAAGTAGCATTGTCTCCCACCCCTTTTATAAACAACTAGAGGCTCAGTGCACAAAATTTGTGCACAGTAGGGTCCTTAGGCCTCACCAGTGAATAGGGCTTCTAGCTGCCAGCTGGGACTTCCTTCCTTCCGGCTGCTGGCTGGGGCCTCCCTTCCCCAGCTGCAGGCTGCCAGCTGCCAGTGGGGGGCTTCCCTTCACTCTGCGCTGCCCCTTGGTGATCAGCACACATCATAGTGAGCGACTGAACTCCCAGTCTCCTGGTTGAACTCCCGAGGGCACACTTTGCATATTAGCCTTTTATATATGTAGATAATCTAGTTCCATAGTTACTCACCTATACATTTGAACTCTTTCCTCCTTTGGAAAATAGAAAGGAAGAAGGAAATACATATAACGTGGCTACCAGGCAAGTTGGGAAATTTTGAAGTTCCTCTTTCACGTGATGGAAAAGCACCTGCTGGTAGGCAATTCTGAAGCTTAGATATAAGGTGACCAGATGTCCCGCTTTTTAACAGCTTGTCCCACGTCCCACAGCATTTTTAAAAAGTCACGATTACTCTTTGTAATATCTTAAGTAATAATAAAAAATAAAGAAAAGAAAAAAGAACACACACCACCCCCCCACCCCACCCCCCCCGCCCTGTCAATGGTGTACCGCTTTAAATCTGGTCACCTTAGCTTAGAAGGAACTATAGAAGGGCCAGAGTGTCTGCTGATTACTTACCCCTGCCAGGGAGTGGGGCTGCCAGATACGCCAAAAGAACCCCTCAAAATGGGGCAGCGTTGTATAAGGACTTGGTAAAACATCATCTCATTCCATAGGTGAGGCTTGTATGGGTGAGTGGGGGCGGATGCAAACGCGATCCTCCTGAGTGAGGACTCATTGTTGCCAGAAGGCTGCTCCCACCTCTCCGAAGGCTTCTCTGCTGTTTGAAACCTGCAGAGAAATGGGACCTGCATAATTTTCACAACATACTATTGGTACATATTTCCAACCATAAAAAGGAAAGCCTCTTTCCCATTTTGCTTATAAAGACATGGACTAACACTGTTGATCAAGGTCCCGTCTCAAACGTCTTCAAAAAAATAGTCCAAATGTTTGTACACTTTTACCCACTGTCTGTACTCACAGTCTGTAATCTCCCAAGGAAACCCCAGCACACCTGTGCCTCACTTCATAGCAGTGCTCACCCAGCAGGTACATCTAAGGAAGGAATCATCTGTCAGCCCAGTAGTAACAGGCCTGTGGAGGAAAGAGGGAATGCTGCAGCGCCGCAGGAAATACTAACTCCAGGAAATGGGAAGTGTGCCTTGCAGCGCAGTGCGCGGTGCGCCTCTGCCTGTCCTTGTTTCCTCCATTGGCAATAGCTTCTGTCAACTCATGAATTCTCTCCTGTGACTGAAGCTGAAAATTGCTACGGGATTACCCAGTTGCACCTGGATGTTAAACCAACTGCATGCTCATCTTAAACTCAAGCTTGGCTTTATACTTCTTTGATCTGAAAACGAAGCAGAGTACTCTCCTCAAAAGACGTGATATTTAGGAGAAAAGTAAAAAGAGCCCCTCTGACTCAAATGGGCTGTCTGGCATTTGCTTTATTTTGAGTGTGTGTGTATTTTGTTTTGCTTTTGTTTTTAAGATGGGGAGAATTTTCTTAAAAAAAAAAATGTAGTCTTATGATCGACCTCTACCACTGGTCAATGAACCAGGTGCCAAGAAAATATGCAGGATAAAACGGAGAAGGCATGGTTGCTACGAGGTCAGAGGCAAGGGAACGCCACAAAAGCTTAAGCACGCTGCCACTTTGGTAAGAGACATATAACATCGGTTACTAGAACTTCCATTCTGCATTGGAGACCGCTAACTCTCCACTAAAGACAGTCCTCCCGCTCTTTCATTGTAGCTGAGGGCACAATCGGTCAACAGAAGACTTCATTCACAGCCTCCCAGATGTGGCTGACTACATCCTCACCAGTGGAATAATGTGGGATGTGATGGATTCCTGGTCTGGGACTGAAGGCATCGATACGCACTCATTTGTTCTCTTGAACTTCCTACAAGCTGGAATGCAGACATGCCTTTGACAGGCATGGGGCTCTCAGATGAGGAAAACCCAACAACATGAAAGGAATGTGTGATCCAGAGTGCCCACATGGAGCAAAGCTAACCTGAAGTATGAGGAAAATAACTTTCTTTTTTTATAAATATATTTTATTGATTTTTTACAGAGAGAAAGGGAGAAGGATAGAGAGTTAGAAACATCGATGAGAGACAAACATCAATCAGCTGCCTCCTGCACACTCCCTACTGAGGATGTGCCCGCAACCAAGGTACATGCCCTTGACCGGAATCGAACCTGGGACCTTTCAGTCCGCAGGCCGACCGACGCTCTATCCACTGAGCCAGACCAGTTAGGGTGGAAAATAACTTTCTATTCATTTCAATGATTGTGTTTTTGAGCCTCTTTGTAACTGTAGCCTTAGCTTTCACTCTTACTACAACACATTATAATATCTGAAATTAAGGTTTTAGCATGGAACTAAAGTACCTTCAAATGATATCTGTTTTCTCTGTTTAATATAAATCTTCCCCGATTTCTAGAGGTATTCTGTTATAAGGGCAATAATATAATGATTGTTTCCTGAGAGTTTATACAAAACAGGCTCACAAATTAAAAGAAGGAACATCATATTTTTCCCCTTCCTTCTTTAATAAATGTGCTTGCTTTAATAAATTGGCTTTATCACAACATAATCAGGGTCTCTCATTTAAATGCATTCATATGAGAAGACAAGAACCCAGGTGGGGCCATCCCGCCCCCTCTGACTCAGGGGCCTCTCTAGCAATACCTTTAAGGTGTCTGTGAGAGGTACCTATAAACTAGGGTGAGCCCTAATCCAACATAACTGGTGTTCTCAGAAGAAGAGAATATTAGAACGTAGACACACAGAGAAAACCAGTGAAGACACTGGAAAAGATAGCTACTAATATGCGCAAGGTAAGGAAAGAGGTTTCAGAAGAACCAACTTTGCCAACGATATTGATCTTACTTCTTGCCTTCAGGACTGTGGAACAATAAACTTCTGTTGTTGAAGCCACAGGTGTGCTACTTTGTCATGGCAGCCTTAGAAGACTAATACAGGTACTAAATGTCAAGCATTTTTCTCTGAAGCCAGAACCAAGGAGGAATTCTTTGGTATGGTTCTCTAACAAAACAAATCAGTTCTGTATGATGTCTAGTTATTCAAATCTGTGAATAACTAGAATAAAGCAAGAATTTGTTCATGCTTTGATTATATCTGAACTTTCAAAACAATTCTAAACCTTACCCAAAATAAGTTTGGATCCATGCCTTATGTTGTATTCAAAAGTGAACTCACGATAAAGACCTGTTAAAAGTAAAACGCTAATAAAATAAAATGTAGAAGGAAGTCAGTTTTTCAGCCTATGAGTGAATAAAGACTTCTGAACCTGAAGCTAAATCTTCAAATCACAATGTCAAAATTGAAGGTGTGTGGTTCAGTCATGTGTAGATGTTTCTGGGGAAACCATAGTCTTCAGGCTTTGGTGAAGAGGAAAGTGCTAGAGGGGAGCTGGCTTATATAGACAGAAGTCCCCATCCTTGGTCCTCGATTGGCCCATCTTCCTATAAA
Source organism: Murina feae (assembly GCA_004026665.1). NCBI lineage: Eukaryota > Metazoa > Chordata > Mammalia > Chiroptera > Vespertilionidae > Murina > Murina feae. The sequence continues at coordinate 5,184 of PVJC01038636.1, read as the reverse complement.
TGAGAACTCCAAATCTTCAAAATTCGATTGATCCAAAAGGCATAATCTAGTCGATCAGAGCTGCACAGCTCCCATTGGATTGGGAAAACCTCAGTCCTATTGAAATAGGATTCCAAGAACTCCTTTATAAGGGGTGGCTCAGATGGCAGAAACCCAGTGTAGGCAGGCAAGTCAGTGCAAAAGCAAATAGTTCAGTGCAGGCTATTCCCTGAAGTGCACTTGGCATGAGAACCCCTATGTAGAAATAGCTGCTAGGCCTATCTGTTTTGTTTTGTTTTGTTAAAAATGTATTTTATTCATTTTTTTTTTTTTTAACAGAGAGGAAGGGAGAGGGATAGAGAGTTAGAAACATGGATGAGAGAGAAACATCAACTAGCTGCCTCCTGCACACTTCCCACCGGATTTGAACCTGGGGCCCTTGAGTCCACAGGCCAATGCTCTGTCCACTGAGCCAAGCTGGTTAGGGCTGTCTTGTTTTTAATTCAAGATTAGTCAGTAACCAGAGCCCTTCTTAGTAGGTACCTTATTTCTCAGAGTTCACACGGATACCCCAGGAAAAGTGAACAGACAGCCTAGAGAAGATACCTGTAACATTACAGACGAAGGAGATTAATATCTAGACTATCCTCCCCCTCAAAAAATCAAAACAAAACAAAAAGCATATGCAAATCAACAAGGAAATAATGCAATACCCAACAGGAAAATGAGCAAAGGATATGAACAGGTAGATCTCAATAAAGGGCCAGATGTCAAAACAAGCAGATGAGGAAAAGCTCAACACCATTAGCAACAAAAATACTGAAAGTTTAAACATATCAGTATTCCACATGGTCTATTAGAATTGCAAAAACGAGAACACTGGGTAATATCAAGTGTCGCAGAGAACGCAGGAATGACAAAAACTATTAGATTCTGTTGCAGGAAATATGAACTAGTCCATTAGTTCTGGAAAGCAGAATACCAAGAGAATACCTCTCTTAGTATTCTTGGGAGGTTGTTTCCAGGAACCCTACAGATACCAAAATCTGCAGAAGCTCAAGTCTCCTGTAGAAAATGGTGCAGATCAATGCATATAGTCGACCTTCCACATCTGCTGATACCCAACTGTGGAGCGAAAGTACTATTTTCGTTCTGTAGTTGGGTGACTCTTCTAATCCCAGGGATACTGAGGGCTGAATGTACATGTAGTGAAAAAAAAAAAATCCACGTAGATGTGGACCCAAGCAGTTCAAACCTTGCTGTTTAAGGGATCAACTATATAAATTTAGATATCGTGGTGATTAGCTTAGGGTGGAGAGAAGAAGGCGGGAAATTGGGTTTAAGGAAAAAAATAAAATAGGGTCTTGCATGCACTGATGATGCTATACTAAAAATCAAGGAGCATAATTCTCTTAGTTCTGCATCTGAGATTTAAAGACACACACACCCTACCCCACCCCCCCACCCCAAGTTGCTCTTGAATTTATTTCAGCACATTATGCTGCAAGCCACATCTGCAATGGGAAATGCTAGTAAAGCTGTCAAATCTCATTAAACTCTACTGGTTACACTGCCTCAAGCGGTTCACAACCAGGGGCCGTTTTGTTTCTCCTCTCCCCCCAGGGACATTTGCTGTTGGCAATTGGCTACCACTTGGGAGAGGGGTGCTCCTGGCACCTACTGGATAGGGGCCAGGGCGGGGCTGCGCTTGCCACGGGACCAGGCCCACCTCCCCGACAGAGGAGCAGCGCGGAGGCTGGGAGCCCCGTGCCATCTCTCTAAGTTTCCCACTCTGGGGGGTGTGGGCGGGGCTGCCCTGCTCGCCGACCAGATGCTCCTGTCTCCTGTCCCATCCACTCCTCTCCTTCCCGCAGCCCCTTCCACTCCTCCTCCATTCCCGCTCAAGCGCTGTCTCCAGCGCACGAAGCCCCCTCCTCCTGGTGGAAGGCGTCCTTCACCTACGTAAACATCACAGGTTCCGATTGCCCCTGTAAAGGCTGTGAGTGCAACAACTGAGGGGGAGCCTTTCATAAGGAAAGGCCATTGCCCACAGGCCTCTCACTCCTCCTCTTTTTCTCTCTCGTCAGTGGCTCCTCCGCACACCCATCGTCCAAATAGGACGAGCACCCCATCTAAGGTTCCCTGGGGGCCTCTACTGAAGAGTCGTGCATTTGGGGGAGCAGGTACGTGTCCTAGGACAGTTAGAAAGAACAAACTGAACGGCGGGGGGGGGGGGGCGGCGGTTAGACGCGGATGGCGGGAGGGCAGCCACACCCGGACCAGCGGCGCCACGGTGCGGGGAGGGGAAGACTGAGCTCCAGCACCTGCGGGCTGGGGCTGGGCCTCCCCGAAACAGGAGCAGGAGAGGGGAACAGAGGGTGCAGCCTCTGACCTCGACCCCGACGCCACAGTCCTCTGAGCCACGAATGGGCCCGATGCCCGCCCCCCGGTGAGACGGCCCGAGACTGACGGTTCAACGCTGAGATTGAATGGGGTGGGTGTCCTGCTCTGCTGAACTTTGCTTCTTTTTTTCAGGGGCTTGAGTATACAGTATTACAGTCCAATTTAAGGACCGGACTACAGTCTTCATGTCTTTCCCTGACCTTGTGTCAATGGCCTTGTCCCTGGGGCACTCACATGTCTCTTGGGTGCTGACGCTTTGGCCCTTCCAAATACCTTGGTTTTTGTCCTTTATGTTCATAGTTGTGGTGGCGGTTTTTTGTTGGTTCTGTTTCCTTTTTGAAAGAAAGAAAGAAAAAAAGAAAGAAAGAAGGAAGGAAGGGAGGAAGGGAGGAAGGAAGGAAGGAAGGAAGGAAGGAAGGAAGGAAGGAAGGAAGGAAGGAAGGAAGGAAGGAAGGAAGGAAGGAAAGAGAGAGAGAGAGAGAGAGAGAGAGCGAGAGAGAGAGAGAGAGAGAGAGAGAGAGAGAGAGAGAGAAAGAAAGAAAGAAAGAAAGAAAGAAAGAGGAAAAGTTTGGGAAATCTCGGGAGAGGCACTATTTTCTCCAACTTTAGTCCTAGTAGTAGGCATGTGAATGTTTATTTCTCAATGCGGTCTTTTTTCTTCTCCAGATTTCTTTTTTAATTTCTTACGAATTATTTGGACTTGAATTAGTTTTCATAAATGTAAAAAAAAAAAAAAAGTCAGCAGAGAGCAGAGGTAGGAAACACTGGGCCCATTTGCACGTTCTATTAAACCATGTCCCCACTCCAGCTGCCCAGAAACGAATCGATCCCTTCTCAGCCTCTAGCAATCACACGCCTGTCCCTTTAAAGAGCTGACTGACAGCGAGCAGGGGGCGGGCCTCCAGAGTGACGAAGGTTCCGATTGGTCCCCCCGGGAGGAAGGGCGCTGGGACGGTGCCGTTTCGGTTACGGTCCGCGGGCTGCAGGGTGAGAGGCCGGCGCGGGGCGGGGCTTCTGGACACTGCGCGGCCGTTACTTCCCGTCGTGGCCGCGGGAACGTGGGGTGCAAGACGGGTCCCCTGCACCGGGGTGGGTCCGGGACCCTGGCAGCCTTGGCGCGGAGGGGCCCCGCCCTGGCGGCCGCGCCGCCGTGGGGCCAGCGTCCCCTCGGGCCGCCGGGACCGGGACCGGGCAGGGGCGCAGGGTCCTGCCGGGGAGTGTGGCTGGGAGCGCGGCCGCCGCCCGCGCAGCCGGGCCCGGGCCCCCGCCTCACGCCGGCCTCCCTGTCTCCCCCGCTCTGCAGGCTCGCTGGCGGCGCCATGGCGCAGAGGGCCTTCCCGAACCCCTACGCCGACTACAACAAGTCCCTGGCCGAAGGCTACTTCGACCCCGACGGGAGGGTGAGTTGGGGACGCCGGCCCGCACCCCTTCCTCCAACCCCGCGGGCTTTGGAGAGGAGCTCGGTTTCGCCTGCAAGGGAGGCGCGTCCCCCTAAAAACAGACAACACATGTAATTCCGTGATGGCTACGTAAAATACACCGTAACTGTGTAAAATGCATGCTAAGATGTACGGATTTTCGCGTGCATTCTATATGTTGGAGCCCTGACATGTGGGCTCTCTATAAGGAATCGTTTGTTACTGAAATAACCTCAGTCACTAATAATTTACCTTCTACAAATAGGCGGGCGTGCAGCGTACCGCGTTGTTTTGGTATTTCTGATCTTTTCTATTTGCTCTTTAAAGCGAGGCGGACGTCGGGGAGTAGCGGCAGAGCAGTGATGACGCCGGAGCGTGTGGTAAAGACGTCTCCGACGCGGAAAGTGCGAGGGCACATGTGGGACATGGGGCTGGCATTCCTGGCACCGTTTCCACTCTTTGTAGGACCAAGAACACCAGCCGGAAAATGCCAGTACACTAAACTGGTTTGCAGCTCACCAGCTGCTGGGCGGAGGAGAACCTGCATAGGAGCTACCAGAGGCCTGGGTTTTCTCCTCTTTTGGGGGAAACGTAACTGTGAAGAGAGAATGGAGTTCCCTTTAAGAAAGAGAAATCCTAAGAGTGAGATGGGAAAAGTGCACAATTTTTATTTTTTTTTTAGTTTTACCAGTTTCCTGCTTCTAACCTCAGTGATATGAGAGCATTTCACACGTGGTATAATGGCCTCAGGTTTTTCATATCTGCCAAGTTAACTTTATGTGGTTCCGTTGATCTGCTCCTTAAAGCACTCATCCTCCGTATAGATAAACCTGGGCCAGTGATGCTGGAAGGAGGGACGTCAGAGATGGACAGGAGGTGTAGGATAGAAGGGTATCAAAGTGTATATGGAACTAGAGTCAATCTGATTCTTTTTTTTTTTTTTTAATATATTTTTATTGACTTCAGGGAGAGGGAGAGAGAGAGAGAAACATCAACGATGAGGGAGAATCATTGATCGGCTGCCTTCTACACGCCTCCCACTGGGGATCGAACCCGCAACCCAGGCATGTGCCCTTGACCAAAATCGAACCTGGGACCCTTCATTCCGCAGGCCAACGCTCTATCCACCGAGCCAAACCTGCCAGGGTAATCTGCTTCTTTTAAGACCAAAACTGAGCTGCCCAAACAAAGCTGCTTATAATTATCTTGAGGTAGATGGCGTCCTTTTGGACATTTGGACCTGCGTTCTGCCTAGCTCTGCAGATCCTGAATCTGAAGTATTTGTCTCGTCTTGTTGGAGGAAGACGTGCTGTTTCATGACAACTTGGCAAAGAGAGCACTTGAGGAAATATCCTAATGACACAAGCCTTCAGGAACATGCAAC
>PVJC01038635.1:0-16655 GCA_004026665.1 Murina feae | reverse complement strand
CTCTGATGCGGCTGGGGGCAGGTCCCAGTGGTGACACACACACATACACACACACACACACACAGAAGGCGCCTGGCAGACTGGGGCCATCATAGGACATCCACTGAGGGGTCCCAGACTGTGAGAGGGCACAGGTCGGGCTGAGGGACTCCCTCCACCCCGAGTGCACAAATTTTTGTGCACCGGGCCCCTAGTATTATTATAAGTGTTTAGGACAAGATAAATGATACTCATATATTAATGTCAAATGTCACATTATATTGATTCTGGATGGTGAAGGATTAAGAAACTTCACTGGGACAATGATAGCCTGATATATGCCTATTAGATTTATTTTATACCATTTCAATGGACCTTACAATTATTGCAAGTTTAACATGATTTCCATGACCAAATCTCCTCCTTGGATTACCTGACATAGTTTTGACACATCCAGGGATTTATCAATTGTTCAACAAATAGCCACTGTGTACCCACTATGTGCTAACTACTATACTAGAAACTTGAGTTTTTAAAAAAAGAAATCTTTATTGTTCATATTATTATAGATGTTCCTTTTTTTTAACCCCCATAGCTCCCCTCCACCTGGCTCCCCCCACCCCATGCCCTTACCCCCACCCCTGTTTTCATTCACAGATATAAGATTTTTGTCCAGTTTCTTCCCATACCCCTCACATCCCCTTCCCCTTGAGAATTGTCAGTCCATTCCCTTTCTATGCCCTTACTTCTATTCTATTCACCAGTTTATTCTGTTCATCAGATATTTCTATTGGCTTAATTGTTATATTCACTGGTTGATAGATATGTATTTATTGTCACTTTGTTGTTCATAATTTTTATTTTTACCTTTCTCTTCTTCTTCCTCTTCTTAAAGAAGGTCCTTCAGCATTTCAAATAATCTTGGTTTGATGGTGATGAACTCCGTTAGCTTTTTCTTGTCTGTTAAGCTCTTTATCTGACCTTCAATTGTGAATGATAGCTTTGCTGGGTAAAGTAATCTTGGTTATAGCTTCTTGCTATTCATCACTTTGAATATTTCTTGCCACTCCCTTCTGGCCTGCATAGTTTCTGTTGAGAAATCAGCTGAGAGTCATATGGGTTCCCCCTTGTAGGTAACTGACTGCTTTTCTCTTGCTGCTTTTAAGATTCTCTCTTTGTCTTTTGCCCTTGGCATTTTAATTATGATGTGTCTTGGTGTGGTCCTCCTTGGATTCCTTTTGTTTGGGATTCTCTGTGCTTCCTGGACTTGTAAGTCCACTTCTTTCACCAGGTAGGGGAAGTTTTCTGTCATTATTTCTTCAAATAGACTTTTAGTATCTTGCTCTCTCTCTTCTTCTGGCACCCCTGTAATTCTGATGTTGGTACGCTTGAAGTTGTCACAGAGGCTCCTTACACTATCATCATATTTTTGTATTCTTTTTTCATTTTGCTTTTCTGGTTGCGTGTTTTTTGCTTCTTCGTATTTCACATCTTTGACTTGATTCTTGTGATTCTCTAGTCTGCTGTTGGATCTCTGTATAATATTCTTTATTTCAGTCAGTGTATGCTTAATTTCTAGTTGGTCCTTTTTCATATCTGTGAGGGTCTTAGTAGATTTATTGAGGGTCTCACTAAGTTTATCGGCAGTTTCTAGAAAATTATTGAAAAACCTTATAACCATGGTTTTGAACTCTATATCCAGTTGTTTGCTTTCCTCCATTTCTGTCATTTGTGATCTGTTTTTTTGTCTCCACATTTTGGCTGCTTCCCTGTGTTGATAGAGTGGCTTTCTGTGCTAGGTGTCCTATAGGGCCCAGTGATTCAGCCTCCTCAATCACCTGGGGTGGACACTCTTGGTGTATGCCTTTGAGGGCTGGATGCACAGTCTTGTGTAGTTAAGTCTTGGTTGCTGTTGGTATCACTGGGAGGAAATGACCTCCAGGCCTTTCTCCTCGTTGTTTGGTTTTGGAACTTTTGGAGTTCTCTGTCCCAGCTGCAGTCTGTTAGGTTAGGCTGCAGGCAGACAGGTGCACAGCTTGGGTGGGGTTGTAAATTGGGTGGGGCGGGTTCTCAGGAAATCACTGGGGCAGAGCAACCCATGATGGCTGCCCCTCAGCCATCTCTGCGGCTTCTCCCCATTTTGGCGTCTCCACACCCTGGCATCTGTGCACCCCTGAGTCCCCAAGTCTCAGAGCTCTGCGTCAGTGATCACTGTGAACAGCTCTGCTAGAACGCCACTTATCTTTCACCCAATTGCCAGACAGCCTGCAACAAGTTCAGTGCAATCCAGGAGCTTGTAATCCCCTTCCAAGCCGTGGACCCAGGTGTAGCTGCCGCCACCATTTCACCCATGCCACCACCATTTCGCGTGTCCATACCTCTCTGTTTTGGCACTGAGAACTTCTACTCAGTCTCAATGCACTCCTTCTTTTGCCTTCTAGTTGTAAAGCTTCCACTCCCTTGGTTCTAGAGGATGGCCATTTAGCTTTATAGTTGTATTTTTTAATGTGATTGTGGGAGGCTGCACATTCAGGTATATACCTTATGCCGCCATCTTGGTTCTCTCTAGAAACTTGAGTTTTAGCAATGAGGAGAGCTTTGTCCATGCTCTCATGACAACTAGAGTTTCATTGAGAATTTAAGTGCTCCTTGAAACATTCCATCTTCACACAATTCAAAAAAATTCTCTCTGGGACCAAATTCTCTCTGGGAAAGGAACTGTGGGAATATGTGATTTATTTGAGTTTGAAAATGGCCATAGATGAATGAGAGTAGTTATTTAGATACATTTAGATACTTTACCAGTTCTGAGATTATATGAGAATATACTCTTATATAATAAAACCACTTGATATCAGTTGTTTTCAATCTTTGGGATGCAGAGCCCAAGGGACTACTTGGAATTATTTCAAAGAGTGTAGGAATTCCCATGTGCTTCAATAATTGATTTAAAATTGCATAAGTATTATTGCCCCCACTATCATATAAATAGCCATTGAAAACTTCACTCATGGCGGGCCAGAGTGGTTCAGTGGTTGAGCATCGACCTATGAACCAGGAGTTCATAGCTCTGTTCCTGGTCAGGGCACATACCTGGGTTGTGGGCTTGATCCCCAGTAGGGGGTGTGCAGGAGGCAGCCAAGCAATGATTCTGTCTCATCATTGATGTTTCTCTCTCTCTCTCCCTTTCCCTTTCTCTCTGAAAAATAAATAAATAAATTTTCACTCACTTAAGCATTCATCAATTCAATATATTATTGATGACCCACCCAGCAGTCTCAGGGACTGTTCTAAAAACTAAGGATGGGAGGTGGGACAGAACAGGGGAAAAAAATTTGTTAAGAACGGAAATCACTGCTTTATGCTACTTGCAATACTCAGCTTTAATCACTGTACTTTTATCAGGAGAAGAGATGGCCAATCCATGATTCTGTTGGCTTTTTTTTTTTTTGAAGGGGCAGCCCAGGCTTTCATATGCAAGTTTAATATACAACTTATTAGGAAATTAATGATTCTCTATAAGCTCTTTGGTCCAAGACAGTTTTAAAAATGTAAGGATTTTATTCTGAACTGTGGTTATGAATAAAGTTTAAATTGATCAAAGTCACATTATTTTGCTGTGTTCACACAAAAATAATTTCTTTTTTATGGCAGTTAATTTAAAATGAAACAGACCTGTTCAAAAATAATGAGATGTCTGTTCCATGACAGTAGTATAAGAACAAACTACAAAGAGGAAGGCTTTAAAAGTTTCAGTAAGCTGTCCTCAGAATGTTGTGGTTGCTAATAACCTCAGAAGACCCCAGAATCCTAGGACATACAGTATCACCATGAGAAAAGGAAAGATTGAACTCCATTCTTTGCCCCTTCCTTTACCCAGAGCTAATATGTGAGGACAAGACTAGAGACCCCATGAACCAAGTTGTATATATTTTTTACATGCTTGTTTTTTATTTTTTAAAATACTAGTATATATTTTTATTAATTGCAGAGAGGAAGGGAGAGGGAGAGAGAGACAGAAACATCAACGAAGAGAGAGAATCATTGACTTGCTGCTTCCTGCACAACCCCTGCTGGTGATCAAGCCCACAACCCAGGCATGTGCCCTTGCCTAGAATCAAACCCAGGACCCTTCAGTTCGCAGGCAATTGCTCTATCCACTGAGCAAAACCAGCTAGGACAACCAAGTCGTACTTTCAAAATGAGGTAGTTAAATCTCATGAATGGTCTATCTTAGTGCTATAGAGTGGACATAATAGCAGTGCCTTCTCCAAGCATTCAGTCATATTGATAAAAATTAATATTTAATAGATAATAGATGTATAGGTCATGTTAAAAGACAGAATGTCTTCTAGTCTATAAACAAATAAAGAAGGACTTGATAGTATTAATATACTTAAAAGAAGAGCACATCAAAAGAATGAAATATGGTAAACATGGAGTCAAAGAGGAAGATTTTGGTGCCATTTATCCAGAGTTGTCTAAGGAATGGAGTGAGACTGTATCAGAGGAAGAGACACTGAAACTGGAGAAACACCAAAATAGTCATTACTTATAGCTCCATTGTGGGATAGTGACTTTTTTTATTAGGTTTTTATCATGATTTGAATGAAATCTCTCTCTGGTTTATATAGTTTCTGTGCTTGCCAAGTAATTTTAATTTCTAAATTTGCCTCTTGATTAACCAGCTGCCAAGATGTAGACACAAGTATACTATCAGCAGTGGAGATATACTCTCCATTGCAAATTAATACATTTTCATGGGAATTAGGAAATTTGACCTTCTGGTTTATGTACCACTTATTGAGAATTTGAGGTCCACCAGCTTGAATTGATCAAAGGAGACCACAATCTTGGACAATGGTGCTCTCCCGTGAGACTCTGTCTAGACAAATACTTCTTAACCCAAGTAAGTTCTTTTCTGCCCACTTTCAAAGTTGTCCTCTGACCTAAACTTAAGTCAGATATTGGAAAAATGAAAAAATAGTTTCTCTTGTTGGTTGCTTGCCAAAAATTAACTAAACTAAAATAAATTCCTCTGATCAAATATATGGTTTTATCTCCAGTCCAACTATAAAATCCAGTTCCCAAACTGTTACCTATCTATGCATAGTTGATTCAATATAATAGGCATTTTATCAAAAGGAGAATTAAATTTCTTTCTTATAGATGCTAATTGAAAACTCCTAGATTTCAGACATTTGTCTTTAGTGAACTTTAGGAACTTTGTTAATACTCTGAGTGGTTTGAATTAGGGGAATTAGAAGCAATTAGGAACAATGAGTTAACATATTTTAAAGCTCTTTCTCAGGCTTAACTCAGTTGGAAATCTGGCTTCAGTTGTATAATTATAACTGATTATCTATAAGCTAAACTCTAGCTATGGCAAAATATGTTGATCTAATGACACATCTGAAAATAACTTTTAATTTAAAACTTAATTCACAGGATGAGGAGTTCAGTGCAGAGTGGGTTGTATGGATTAAGAAGCTTAGGGGGTATTCTATTTATTGAATACTTGATATATGATGTGAAAAAAGGTTAAAGGCATAAAAGATTACATAAAAAATTTTATAAGAAGCTTCAGATAGAAAAGTAAGAAGCTTTAGGTCCTCACTACATCTAGATGGGCAAAAAACCACAATAATCCACTGATTACGCAGTCAGAAGAAAACCATATTGTTCAACAGAAAAATTCATTTCTTGGAATTGGAATTTTCAAATATCTTTTCTTTAATGGATTTTATTTAAAAAAATGTAAAAGACTTTTTGTTTGTTTCTGATTATAAAAGTAATGGGATTGATGGGAAAGATAGTGGTATAAGTACACATTTATCTGTGCCTAACATTTACTGAAAGAAAAAAAAAGAACCGACAAACAAAAAGAAAACTTCATTATTGCTGAAACTAGAGCAGGCTTCATCTTCACAATATGATGTCTGGATATAGGATGTGGAGGGCATGCACATGGTTGCCCTGCTCATGGGCACAGTGGGCGGGGCTGTGAAATGTGGGCAGAGATGGTGCAGAAGAACCCCAAATGGCACTTCTCAGCTAGAGGAGCAGATACTGGTGCTATAAGTGCACTGCAGGAAGATGGCACATATCTTTTTTTTTTTTGAGTGGAGGGGATGCTGAAAGAGAAGCTGTATGGCTAAATAATACCATTCCGGCCCTAGCTAGTTTAGCTCAGTGGATAGAGCGTTGGCCTGGCGACCGAAGGGTCCGGAGTTCTATTCCGGTCAAGGCACATGCCCGGGTTGTGGGCTCAATCCCCAGTGCAGGAGGCAGCCAATCAATGACTCTCCTCATCATTGATGTTTCTATCTCTCCTGCTCACTTCCTCTCTGAAATAAATAAAACTATTAAAACTAAATGAATAAATAGTACCATTCTGTTTCTCTGACTTAACTTCTTAAGCAAGTAGAACTCTATAGATAAACTTTACTGGTTCTGTGGACCAGAAATAATAATACCCACTCACAAAATTAACTCTGTAAAAAGAAGTCTCAATATTGAAATAGATTCTACATCAGAAGAAGTAAAGTGCAAATTTAAGGGGTGCCCCTCCCTCCATGGAATGAGGAATAGCACAAAATGAATGATAACGAAAGATTTTTAATAAATTCAGAAATAAAATTAAGAGTCAAATCTTCCAGACTATAGTTGTACATAGACACAGCTCTCTACCCATCCCCTTACCTCTAACCACAGGAAGCTAGGTAGTGGATGAAAAAATATTCACTCTAATACCCACCCCTTTAGCTTTAGTGCATATGAAAAGATGAAAATAATGCTTGAGAAAATATGCTCAAGGAGGCCATCCATCCTAATCTAGGACAAATATTAGACTTACATTTATGAGATAAGTATGCAGGGAAACACCAGCATGCAAATAAATATTTTATAGCAAAAAGGAGTAAAGGGACATTTTATTCAACAGATGAGTGAAAATAACATTTTGGAACATTTACTCTAGGAAACAAAAATTTTAACTATAGCGATTTTGTACTTTCAAGAAAATTAAAATGGATCCAAGCAGGAGATTTTACAATAGAGTGAAATGAAAAAGTGGGTGGAGGTATAAGGGAGATAAGTGATGATGAATAAAACCCACACAAACACTAAAGTAAGCCCTGTCGGTTGGAGCATTGTCCTGTGCACCAAAAAGTTGCAGGTTCGATTCTTATCAGGGCACATACCTAGATTGCAGGTTTGATCCCCTGTTGGGGCTTGTCCAAGAGACAACCATGAGGCGACTGATCTCTCTCTCTCCTTCTCTCTCTCTCTCTCTTTCTCTCCCCGTTCCTCCCTCTCTTTAAAATCAATAAACATATCTTCTGGTGGGAATTTAAAAAAAAGAATTTTAAAAACCCTAAGGTAAGAAAAAAGGAAGAGAAAGATAATCTTCTAGACATAAATAATATTATACCAATGTTAATTTCTTGTGTGGCACAATGGTAAAAAATGATCCTTAGAACTATAGAAGGAGCTATTTAAAAATACAAAAATGTAGACTTCCTTCATATCTTTAATTACTCTGAGAAAATGATAGAATTGATAACATACTGGTAATAGTAGTGAGAGATTTCAACATATCTTAGTCCTTGACAGATTACAAAAATAAGAAAAATCCACAGAAGATCTTAAGCATATACTTAACAAGCTTAATCTAATATCATGATTTTTAAACATCTTTAAAGCTGTGTTTTTTTTCCTTCAAAATACATTTTATATAGATTCTCAAAGATTAAGAGAAGCAGTTCTGATACTTGTAATGTAGCTATTGATTTGGCAAATGCATTCTTTTCAATACCCGTAAGTAAGGCACATCAGAAGCAGCTTTCCTGCATTTGGGATGAGCAATAGTTCACATTAAGAAGTTGTGCTGAGGTCTGTGCTTGCCTCTGTCACCATCTAGTAGTTTGAAGAGACTTTGATCACCTGAACATTCTTCAGGACATTGTATTGATTTGATATATTGACGACATCGTGTTATTTGGTCCTGATGAGCAAGAAAGAGTAAATGCTCCAGATGCCCTTGTAAGACATACGCACTCCAGAGGTGACGATAAAACTAGAAACACCCAGGGGCTTGCCCATTGGTGAAGGTTTTAAAGTCAAATGATCCGATACAAACTTTGGCATCAGACAGAATTGGCTTGAGTTCATGCTCGTTATTTGTTAGCTTTGAATAAGTTCCTAACCTCCTAAGTCCAAGAAAGGTTTAAATGATTCAATGTATGAAGATCTGAGAATGCTGCCTGGCATATGTTTAATTAATGTACATGACATTCTTCTTCTTCTTCCTCATTTTAGAAACTTGTTATTTGGGTCCAGCCAGTCCACAAATCTATTTATAATAATGTGTAGCAGCCTTCGTTAACTCAGAGTTATAGAATAATACAAAAGGCCAAACTGAGAAGATCGAGGCCACATTATGGAAATCGAAACTGGAGTGAGTTTAGTTATATGGATGACTTCAGTATAATCTATTTTTAGGATTCATTATTATTTTAAATTAAATGTATTATTACCCAGGCATCTTCTCAGAAAAGATGGAGTCTTGACCTCTCTCTTTTCTATCTTCTTACTTATTCCTTACAACAGGAGAAGTAAATGATCTGATATATATAACCTAGGAGAATTATTAACAGCAGGCAGACTGTAATAGGGGCAGGATCATTGCAGTACAAAGTAGGTTTGTCTTTCTTCCTCTCTTGGGCTCCAGGCTGATAAGGAGTCAGCTTGAGGAAAGGATGCTGATTCCTGCCCAAGGAAGGCAGATCAGCTTCTGCTCTCGGCTTTTGGCTTCTTCATTGTGCCTGGAGAGTTGAGTCAGATTAATGCTTCATCTACAACTCAGGAGACACGTTCATTTGGCCTCTGGTCTAAACCGTTTTCTCCAATCGTTTTAAAAAACTGATGGATATTTTGACTTAACTCTATTGTTAACCTATAACGTGATTACTATAAAATGAAATTCTGGTATTCATTTTCATTTCTTTAGCCATTGATTGATCATTGATTAATTTATTTACTCACACAGTCATCGTGGATATTTATTACTCAAAATATATTGGGTTCCTATTATGTGCCAGGGATTCTAGTAGGCACTATTGCTACAAAGTACACAAAACAGATTAAAACCTCGGACTCTATGAGTCTTATGTTTTATTAGGGAAGACAGATCCCAAATAACATCAATAAATAAAACATAGAAGTGTATAAAATATAGGTGGTGATAAATGGTGCTAAGAAAAAATAAAGCAGGAAAAGAAGGTTAGGGAGTGTTATGAGTAGGATGGAGAAGGACAGATTGAGTGTCCAGTAAAGATGTCACTGAAATGATAAAGTACTGAAAGAAAAGAAAGAGCAAGGGCTGAGGCTGTCTGGGGGAAGGATCCCAGGTGGGATGACATGATGTGCATGGGCCAGAGGTGGGAGTGTGGGGAGATGGTCTGTGTGATTGGTAAGAACTTTGATACTGAGTACAAGGGGAGATTTTGGAGGATTTTGAGTGATGATATGCTCTACATGCTAACAGTGCACAGAACAGACAAAATTCTTGCCCTGTGAAACATATTCTAGTAAAGGAGGCAGACAATCACATCTATATATATAAAAGCCCAGCAACCAGAAAGGAAGAACACTCAGAATGACAGGTGGCTATGATGTGCACTGTGGCAGCCAACCAGCATGATCTGGGCTCCAATTGCAACCCCCCTCCCCAGCCAACCCAACCCCCGATTGACCCCCAACACCCCAATCAGGGGCAGGGCTGGCCACCAACTGCCCGTGGCCTCTCCCCCCTGAGGGCCCGGCCAGATGGGCCCCAATTGGGGCGGGTTAGCTGAACCCTATCTGTGCAGGAATTTGTAAACCAGGCCTCTAGTAATAAATAAAATCTATAGGATAGAAGGTGGTAAGTGCTATGAAGAAAGAATAAGGCAGGGAAAGAGGATTTTCTGGCTGCAGTGTTGAGAACAGATTACGGGGGTGGGGGGGCTGAAGAGGATGTGAAAGTAAGAACAGGAAGACAAGTCAGAGGTCATTTCAGTCATCGAGGCAAGAGGTGGCAAGAATGGGTGTGAGGAGTAGGGTGGTGGTGATGGAGGTGGTGGCATGCAGGTGGCAGTTGATAAGTGGCAGAGTTAGGGCTGTCTGGCTCTATCTAGAGTGCATTCTGGATTCTCAGAACTTCTAGAACATGTTAGCTATGGGTATTATTTCCCTGGGTTTTTCCTTCCCAGTATTAGGGCATCCATTCCCTTTTTTGAAAATTCATCTTTATTTTTGAAAGTATTACAGATATCTTCCCTTTCCCCCTTCTCCCCCCTCCCCTGACTCTCTTCATCCCACAACCGCCCCTTCCCCAGGCCTTCACTGAACTATTGTCTGTGTCCATGGGTTATGCATATATGCATACAAATTCTTTGGTCCCCCCCCCCCCCACCTCCCATCCTTTCCCTCTGAGAATGATCAGTCTGTTGCTTGCTTCCATGTCTCTGGGCCTAATTTGTTTGTCAGTTTATTTTGTTCATTAGATTCCATATATATGTGAAATCATGTGATACTTGTGTTTCTCTGATTGGCTTATTTCATTTAGCATAATACTCATCCATTCTTAATTTGCTTATGAACCTGTTCAAAGTTCAGTTTAGAGTCTGCTATTTATCAATTTTACTTCTAAGAAGTATTGCAAAGTATAATTTCTAATTGCCCTCGAAATGACCTATCTCTATTTGCCAAGTCCTGTTGCTTCCTGTCTGCTAATTTGAGCACTCTGTCTTCTGTATCTGGCTGATCAGCATTCTGTCTTTGCAGCAGCAACACAGGGAATCAGTGTTGCCTGCTTCAGTGGGAAGAGCCAATTCCTAGTTCAGATTCCATCTCCCTTGCCTGCTGCCACTTGGGGGCATTCTTGTTTTGCCATTTCATGTTCATTCTTATGTAGACAATAGTTGCATAGCTAAATGGCAAATCAAACCCTTAAGTTTACTTTGGTCACATTACATACATGATATATAGCATATATTATATATATTTTAAAAATAATCAAATGATTATTTCTTTTTTAAAATATATATTATATAATATTGATTTTAGAGAGAGGAAGGGAGAGTGATAGAAACATCAATAATGAGAGAGTATCATCGATTGGCTGCCTCTTGCATGCCCCCTAGTGGGGATCGAGCCATAACCCAGGCATGTACTCTCTTGAGGAACCAAACCATGACCTCCTGGTTCACAAGTCAATGCTCAACCATGAGTTACACGATCTGGATTCTAATAATTTAGAAGATCCTTATCCAGGATCTCATTAGATAAAATATGATATTTTAAAAATTTAGAAAATGTTTTGGTAATTGGTAATGTATATTTTATCTTCACTTATTTCTTTTTTGATACTTTTTTCCCCCTTTATGTAGAGCTGTGCTGCTGATCTTTATTATTTTTCTTCTCTTTATAAAACTTTTAATATTTCTTACAAGGTACATGTACTGGCAGCAAACTCTCTAACTTTTTGTTTATCTGAGAAGAGTACTGTGTCTTCATTTTTGGAGGATAATTTTGCAGGGTACAAAATTCTAAGTGGCTGAGATTTTTTTCTCTCTCTCAACACTTTAAATATTTAATTCCTGCCCTTCTTGCTTGCATGTTGTGAGGAGAAGTTGAGTGTCATTCTTACCTTTGTTTCTCTATAGATAAGGTGTTTTTTTACTTCTCTGGCTTCTTTCAGAATTTTTTCTTTATTTTGATTTTCTGTAGTTTGAAAAGGATATGCTTAGGTATAAGTTTTTTTTGTTTGTCTTGTTTCTGCATTTATTCTGCTTCGTGTTCTCTGAAATTTCTGAATCTGTGGTGGTTTCTGACATTAATGTGGAAAAATTCTCAGCTATTATTGTTTCAGATATGTATTCTTTTCCTTTTTCTTTTCTCCTTTTGGTAGTCTCAGGATGCATCTCTTTATTTTATTTTATTGATTTTTTATTGATTTCAGAGAGGAAAGGAGAGGGAGGGAGAGAGATAGAAGCATCAATGATGAGAGAGAATCATTGATTGACTGCCTCCAGCACACCCCTGATTGGGGATTGAGCCCACAAGCTGAACATGTGCCCTGTCCAGGAACTAAACCATGACCTCCTGGTTTGTAGGTCACTGAGCCATGCCAGCCAGGCAGGATGCATCTCTTATACATTTTGTAGCTATCCCACAGTCCTTGAACATCCTCTTTTGTCTTTTCCCAGTCTTTGCTCTGTTCTCTTTGCTTTGTAGTTTTGGATGTTTCTGTTGACATATTCTCAAGCTTCCAGATTTTTTTTCTCAGCCATGTCCAGTCTAGTAACAAGTTATTTAAAGGCACGCTTCATTTTTTTTCTTAATTTTTAAGCATTTATTAAGTTTTTAAAAATATATGTTTTATTGATTTTTTTTACAGAGAGGAAAGGAGAAGGATAGAGAGCTAGAAAAATCAATGAGAGAGAAACATTGATCAGCTGCCTCCTGCACATCTCCAACTGGAGATGTGCTTGCAACCAAGGTACACGCCCTTGACCAGAATTGAACCCGGGACCCTTGCGTCTGCATGCCGATGCTCTAGCCACTGAGTCAAATCGGTTAGGCCCTCAACCGCAGTCAGCTGTGGCCTTTTCACTCAACCTGTGGGTCGCGACCCCTTTGGGGGTCGAATGACCCTTTCACAGGGGTAGCCTAAATACATCCTGCATATCAGATATTTACATTATGATTCATAGCAGTAGCAACATTACAGTTATGAAGTAGCAACGAAAATAATTTTATGGTTGGGGGTCACCACAACATGAGGAACTGTTTTAAAGGGTCGCGACATTAGGAAGATTGAGAACCACTGGGTTAGGGCAAGGCACTCCTCATTTTGTTAACAGTTTTGATCTCTAGCATTTCTTTTGGTTCTTAGGATTTCAGTCTCTCTGGTTAACATTGCCAATCTGTTCTTGCATGCTGTCTACTTCATCCATTAGAGTCCTTAGCATATTAATCATGATTATTTTAAATTTGCAATCTGATAATTCTAACAGCCTTCCTTGTCTGCTTCAGATGCTTCCTGTGTCTATTCATATTGTGTTTTTTGCACTTTAGTATGCCTTGTGATTTTTTCCTGATAATGGAACATGATGTGCTGGGTAAGAAGAACTGCTGTAAATAAGTCATTAGTAATGCGGTGGTGAGTGTGGAGGAAGTAAAGTGTTTTACAGTTCTAATGAGGTCTCAGTTTTTTAGTGAGCCTGTGGCTCTGGACTGTGAACTTCACAAGTGTTTCTCTGTGTTTTTTTGTTCGTTTGCTTTCTCTGCTTGGGTAGGAGAGGATGGCTAGAGTGAAAAGGCTACAGCTGACTGTGGCTGGGAGGTTCCCTTCTTCTAGGTCAGCTGGATTCTGATAATACCCCAGCAGATTAGGCTCTGGTTAACTAGTTTCTCCCGAGGGCAGACTTTGTTAAGAAAAACAGAAGGCTCTAGTTGTTAACTCTCAGAGGTGACCTCCAGGTCAATTACAGCTCAGGTTTTCTCTCCCAGGCACTGGTTCCCAAGGTTTCCCTTTCTGAGTCTCTCCAGTGAGCCGTGACTCCCTGCATTCGCCTGTCTCTTCAAATATGGAAGCAGCAGTTTTTCCTGCATTTTCACTTGTATATGGATCCTAGAAACCAGTGTGTTTAGATTTTCACTTGTTAGGATGGAGTGGCAAATTCCAAGCTCCGTATATGCCACGCCAGACACCAGAAGTAGCAATCGATAACTTTTAACCAGGTAAGGGTTCTAAATATTTAGGTTTAATCATAGTTTATGTACGATAACAACTTAAAGCAATAGCTTTACTTTTATAAGCTGTATTTTTATAAGGAAATATACATATTACATAGTTAATTGAAAGTAAGAAATCTACGCTTTTGAACTCTTTGTAAAAAAATATAAAGTGTGGTTTAGGGACCAAATCCACCTGCCTACTGCATGTTTCTCTATGGCCCATGAGCTAAGAATTCCTTTTCATTTTTAAATTGTTAAAAATATCAAGAGATAAATGCTATTTTTGTGACACATGAAAATTATGTGTCATACAACCTGCAGTGTCTATAAACAAAGTTTTATTGGAATACTGTTTACATATTGTAGATGGCTGCCTTCACACTACAATGACAGGGTTGGTAGTTATGACAGAGATTGTGTAGACTGCAAGGCCTAAATATTCACTATCTTTCCTTTGCAGAAAATGTCTGCCAACCCCTGAAATAACTAATAGCAAATAATGCTACAGATATCCTTGGTAAGGCTGGAATCTTGCATCATCTTGTCAGGGTCTGTGTGTTGCTCTACTTACAACATGTAGATCCTTCATTTGATGGTGGATGCTGACTGTAATCAGAGGAGACAGAGAAAAAAAATCAGCTTAATTCCATATAACTTCTTATCTTAAAATGCATTCCCTTTGAAAATAACATGGTTCTTGTAAATTGTTGCCTTGTGTTCCGAAAATAAAACTGTCATTGAATGTGGAATTGCATTTTATATCCTCCTATGTAATAAAAGTATAGTATGCAAATTGTCCCCTCAACCGGGAGTTCATCTGGGAGTTCAACTAGGGGGCAGGGCCAGCCAGGGGAAGGGAGGGAGTACATGGCTGGCAGCTGGTAGTCGGCAGCTGCTAGGGACCTTACCAGTGCACAAATTTCATGCACTGGGCCTCTAATATATATATGATTGATTTCAGAGAAGAAGGGAGAGGGAGAGAGAGACAGAAACATCAATGATGAGAGAATCATTGATTAGCTGCCTTCTGCATGCCCCCTACTGGGGATAAATCCTGAAACCTGGGCATATGCCCTGACTAGGAATCCAACTGTGACATCTCAGTTCTTAGGTCGACACTCAACCCACTGAGCCACACTGGTCAGACTGGAATTACATTTTGAAAGCTTTGGTAACAGGATATTTTTTTTTCCTGTAATGAAAATTATTTTATTATTTATTTTCTCATGAAAATATGCGTTTAGTGTAAAAAGTTATAAAAACACAGAGAAACATTATATAAAAGTAACAAGTGTCTAAAATCCCACCTCTCAGAGATAATCACAATTTGACCTCTTTCTACCCTGTGGCTCAAGAGAAAGAGCTCATTGATTTTTCAGCCTGCCACTTTCCTCTTTCAAAGGGCAGCCCACTGGCTCTTTGCAGGTGGTGAAAGGTTAGCTGAGCTTGGTGAGGCTCCAGCTACTGAGACTCAGGTGGGAAGCCAGTAGGCCTGGCTGCTATTTACACCTCAGTAGCTCAGTTTATATCCAGCACGAAGCAGGAAAATACTCAACAGAAAGCATTGCATGTGCATTCATTCACTCATTTACTCAATTAACCACTCAATTAACCAGTCAGGGACTAATAGCATATTAGTTTCCCAGTTGCAACAAATGACCACAAACGAATGATTTAAAATAATACATGTTTATTCTTTTACAATTTTGGTGTCAGAAGTCTAAAGTCAAGGTGTTAGAAGGGCTGCCTTTCTTCTGGAAAGCTTGCCGTTTCCTTGCCCTTTTTTTTTTTTTTTTTTTTTTTTTTTTTTTTTAGCTTCCAGAGGTCAATTGCATTCCTTGGCGTAGGGCCTTTTTCTTTCTCCAGAACACATCGCCTCAACAGCTGGTTTTGTGGTCACATTTCCTTTTTTCTCACTTTACTTCAACATCTTGCCTCCCTTCTATAAGAACCATTGCGATCATATTGGGGGCCATGCATGCAGGTAACCTGGAATACTCTCCCCACCTCAGTATCCTTAATTTAATCACTCCTGCCAAAGTTCCTGTTGCCAAGCAAGAAACATACTCACAAAGTTCTGGGGATTCTAATATGGATGTCTTTGGGAGGTCGTTTTTCTGTCTACCACAGTATGCGAGCCCCTGCTTTTTTCAGACACTAAGCTGGTCTCTAGGAAATCAGAGATCAATGAACCTGGCCCCTGCCCCTTGAATAGCTGAATTCCAGCCCAGCGGAGGGAGCTTGGGCAAAGAAAAGGCACAGAATCATGAAGGGGATGGTATTTGAGAAATTGTGATCAATTCAGCATCTGGAAAACTCCGTATATTAGTTAATGCTTTTGGCTGAAGCATTTGATACCCACTTAATCAAACTTGAAAATATTTTTCTTAAAAAGATGCAGGATGACAAATGAAACTCAAGGTTAAAAGTGCAGCGGGGCCCTAAGGAAGACCTGGGCCAGAAGCTGGGAAGTGAACAGAAATGTAGGCAGCTTCTCTCCATGTGCCTGTTTCTGGTGCCCAGTCCTTATGCTATAGATCCCGAGCTTTGCTTTCTTAAAAAAAAATTACGGTCACCTCTTTGTACTATTTCAGAATCTTAGGAAAGAATCCAGTTTACTGTTGACTTTTGGTCCAGTTCACTCTGCCCTTGGTGATGTCAGATAGTGATGTCAAAGGGAAACTCTTGAGAATGTCTTCACCTTGGAGGTTTGACTATCGTATTGCTTTGCCATGAAATGACTTTTTCCTTCTCAAGGGCAGGCAGATCCTTGATTTACTATCTTGGTTCTTAGATTATGGAGGGCCTAAAGGCATAAGACAAATGTCACTGCACACATTGTAAAATATCTGTCTGATTTTTTATTTTTATTTTTTTTTATTTTTTTTTTT
>PVJC01038634.1:0-16652 GCA_004026665.1 Murina feae | reverse complement strand
ATTTTCTTCTCTTATCTTTACCAGATGGGAACAGAGAGCCAAAACCAGATTCTTTTGGAACATGCTGCACTGAGAGAAACAGTTAATGCTTTGATCAGTGACCAAAAGCTACAAGATATATTTAGCCGAGGTAAGAACAGGTAGTCTTCTGTTCCTGATCTCTGAATCAAGTGTATGGTCACCGGCCAAGGCTGTAATATAGTCTTGTTGTGATGTGAGTTTTGTTTTGTTGTTTCTTTATTTCCTTTGTGTGTGTGTGTGTGTGTTTTTAATCTTTATTGTTCAGATTATTATAGTTGTTTCTCTTTTTTCCCTCCATAGCTCCCCTCCCAGTTCCCACCTCACCCTCTGTCCTTACTGCCCCACCCCCTGTCCTCATCCATTGGTGTTCGATTTTTGTCCAGTCTCTTCCTGCACCCCTAACACCCTTTTCCCTTTGAAAATTGTCAGGCCACTCCTTTCTATGCCTCTGATTCTATTCTATTCACCAGTTTATTCTGTTCATCAGATTTTTTTATTCATTTGATTTTTAGATTCACTTGTTGATAGATATGTATTTGTTGTTCATAATTTTTATCTTTACTTTTTCTTCTTCCTCTTCTCAAAGGATACCTTTCAGCATTTCATATAATACTGGTTGGATACCTTTCAGCATTTCATATAATACTGGTTGGGTGGTAATGAATTCTTTTAGCTTTTTCTTGTCTGTGAAGCTCTTTATCTGACCTTCAATTCTGAATGATAGCTTTGCTGGGTAAAGTAATCTTGGTTGTAGGTTCTTGCTATTCATTACTTTGAATATTTTTTGCCACTCCCTTCTGGCCTGCAAAGTTTCTGTTGAGAAATCAGCTGACAGTCATTCGTATGGGTTCCCCCTTGTAGGTAACTAACTGCTTTTCTCTCACAGCTTTTAAAATTCTCTTCTTGTCTTTTGCTCTTGGCATTTTAATTATGATGTGTCTTGGTGTGGTCCTCCTCTTTGGATTCCTTTTGATTGGGGTTCTCTGTGCTTCCTGGACTTGGAAGTCTATTTCTTTCACCAGGTATGGGAAGTTTTCTGTCATTATTTCTTCAAATAGGTTTTCAATATCTTGCTCTCTCTCTTCTTCTGGCACCCCTGTAATTCTGATGTTGGTATGCTTGAAGTTGTCCCAGGGGCTCCTTACACTGTCTTCATATTTTTGGATTCTTTTTTCTTTTGGCTTTTCCAATTGGGTGTTTTTTGCTTCTTTGTATTTCATATATTTGATTCTTGCGATCCTCTAGTCTGCTGCTGGATCTCTGTATATTATCCTTTATTTCAATCAGTGTATGCTTAATTTCTAGCTGGTCCTTTTTCATATCCTCAAGGGTCTCACTAAATTTATCAGCAGTCTCTAGAAAATTCTTGAAAAATCTTGTAACCGTGGTTTTGAACTCTATATCCTGTCGTTTGCTCTCCTCCTTTTCTGTCATTTGTGATCTGTTTCTTTGTCTCCGCATTTTGGCTGCTTCCCTGGGTTGATAGAGTGGCCTTTCTGTGTTAGGTGATCACTGAGCGGAATTGACCTCCAAGCCACTTGGTTATGAGAGTCAGCTGTGTCTATAGTGGGAGAACTTCTGTGCTGGAGACACCCTTATGGGGCACGAGTTGTTTCATTGTGGCTTTGGTGCTCACTGCGTCTGCCCCGAGTGTGTCCCTTGTGAATCTGAGGAGTTGTATGTAGGATGGTCCCACTCTAACTACTGGGTACGCTGGCTCTTGTATCTCTAAGGAGTTGCTATTTTAGCCTTTGCCTGAAGCTACTCAGCCTTTTATATGCAAAAGCCTCTGATGCAGCTTGGGAGGGGCAGGGCCTTGGGGAGTCTACAGGGCAGAGCAACCAGCTATGGCCGATTCTCAGCTCTGTACTAATAGACACCGGGTCTCTGTGTCCCATGGTAATCGCTGCAAGCAATGCCGAGAGAAACCCGCTTGGATTTCCTCCCGGTGCCAGTCAGTCCCACTTCTCCAGGTATGCGTATGGGTCCCCAGAAACTCGCCTGGAACTGGAGTTCAGAGCCACCGGTAGTTTGTGGCTCCCTCTGGATTGAAAAAGAACCGCGTCCTCCGGCGCCAGCCCTCTCCCTCAGCCCCGCCTGCACGCCTCCATACCTCCATACTTTGCTTCCACACCTCCTCTGAGTCTCAGTCTCTTTCTAATTGTAGAATTTTCACTCAGCCAGCCTTCCTGTGGTTCTGGGTGGTGTCCGTCATTTCTTTTCAATGTGATTTTGAAATAGTTATGCACAGCCGCAATTCCGGTGTTTACCTATGCCGCCATCTTGGTTTCTCCTCTTGTGTGTGTGTTTTTTTTTTAAATATGTTTTTATTGGTTTCAGAGAGAGAGAGAAAGGGGGGGAGAGAAAGAGAGAGTGAAACATCATTGATGAGAGAGAATCATCAATCAACCACATTCTGCACACATCTGCAGGGGATCAAGTCCACAACCCTGGCATGTGTCTGACCAGATCGAACCCTGACCTCCTGGTTCATGGGTCAACCATCGAGCCACATGGCTGAGCTATTTCTTCATTTCTTAAATTTTATTATTAAGGACTAATCTTGTAGTAGACACAATGTTAAGGTACTAAGGATATAACTGTAAGCTAGAGAATATCTCTGCTTCTCTTGAGCTTACTGTCTCTAAGGGTCTCAAGGACTAAAGACTGTTGACACCAAAAAATAACAACTTAGAGTGCAAGATATGTTCTTAAAGGAAGATGTCCTCAGACTCATTCCCATTTGTTATAGGTGGCAGGAATGGCACATGTGTCAGATCAGTAAGGTCAGACCAAACCTGGATTCAGCAACCTCGGTAGTTGGGTTCTGGCTAGGAAAGAATTCAGAGTAAAGACCAAAACTATAAGAGAACACTTACTTGGTAAATCACAGAAGTAAAAAAAGTAATTCCTAGAAGAAATGGTTTTAGGAAACAAGTTATAGAGGTAAAGGAAGGGCCGTTGGAGCTTGGAGTGAAGAAGCTAATGGTAACATGCCTTGGGCAGGGATGGGGTGGGAGAAGAGAAAGGCAAGGGCTTGCTCCTGGGAGGGAGAGCGCCCTGGGTCCTCCATCCTAAGGGTTTTAAGGGTAGAGATTTTAGGGGAAGTCTCAGGAAAAGATCTTAATAGAATTTTCAGCAGCTTTGGAATATTCTGCTTGGAAACCTTGTCCTTTCAGTGTTCTGGTCTACACTGATTGATTGGCCAACACCAGGACAAGGGGTCCTTATTCAGTGTAGTGGGTCCTGGCTTCAGCAGTGGCTAGTTTTGTTGTTTATCGGGACCTGAAGCTAAAATACAAGGCATAGATGTTATCTCTAGGGAGGAAAGATCAGGGAGTCACCACATGACCATCGGTATGCATGGGGAGGAAAAGTCACCCTGGGAGTGAGGTCCCACCCTACAGGTGCTTGTCTGTTGCTAGGCACCTGTGGCTTTCTTCCCTGGAGACCTTCTATACCTGCCCCATTATCCTTGCTCTGCTCTTGTAACTACCTGCAACACTTTAACAGCATGTTATTTTTAAAAATCAGTCAGGGCATGTGCTAGGGTTGTGGGCTCAATCCCAGTGTGGGGCATACAGGGTGGGAGTGGAGAGGATGTGGCCAATCACTGATTCTCTCTCAACATTGATGTTTCTATCTCTCTCTTTTTCTCCCTTCCTCTCTGAAATCCTATATAATAAAACCCTAATATACAAATCAACCAAACAGCTGAACAACCGATCACTATGATGTGCACTGACCACTAGGAGGCAGACGCTCAACACAGGAGCTGCCTTCTGGTGGTCAGTGTGCTCCCACAGGGGGAATGCCACTCAACCAGAAGCCCAGCTCAAGGCTGGTGAGTGCAGCGACGGTGGCAGAAGCCTCTCCCGTCTCCGCAGCAGTGCTAAGGATGTCCGACTGCCAGCAGACATCCCCTGAAGGCTCCTGGACTGAAAAAGGGCACAGTCTGGCCTGAGCAACGCCCCCCCACCTGCCTCAGTATGCGAATCTGGTGCACCAGGCCTCTAGTCAATAATCTTATCTAGTAAAAGTGTAATATTGAAATTGACCGTCCCTTCGGGATGCCTAAGCCATGCCTCACCAGCCAATTAGAGCGGCTAAATGCAAATTAACCCAGCCAAGATGGAGGCCAGAACTCATGGAGCTGGAGTAAACAGGCAGCGTCTGTTGCAGCTAGAGTGAAACTGTTTGCCAGGCCGGCTGGCCTTCTCCCGGCTCCAGGCAACATCATATTTGCAACAAAGTCTCAATCCTAGAAGCCTCGGGAGCTGAAGCAAACAGCAGTCCTGGTTGCGAGCTTCGTTACATGCCTAGTCTGGGCTTAAAGGAACAGTGTATCAATTACAAAAAATAACCCCCAGGAACCTGCTTCCAGCCAGCCTTGCTGGGACATTAGGTCAGTGGGAGCTGTGGGCAGCCTGAAAGCCTGAAAATGCCCCTCAGCCCGTCACCCACCCTAGCCACACTGCAATGGAGTGAGGGACCCCACTGGGGGGCTTGGCCAGCCTGCAAACAGCCATCAGCCCCTCACCTGGGCAGGCCAGATACCCCAGTAGGGGCCCAAAACCTGAAGGGACTATGGGCAGCCTGAAAGTCTGAAAACGGTCCTCAGGCCCGCACCCAGGCTGGCCACACCCCAATGGGGTGAGGGATGCCACTGGGGGGATTAGCCAGCCTGCAGACAGCCATCAGCCCCTCACCCAGGCTGGCCAGGTACCCCAGTAGGGACCCAAAACCTGAAGGGACTGTGGGCAACCTGAAAGCCTGCAAACGGCCCTCAAGCCTGCACCCAGGCTGGCCACACCCCAATGGGGTGGGGGATGCCACTGGGGGGCTTGGCCAGCCTGAAAACAGCTATCAGCTCCTCAGCCAGGCTGGCCAGGCACACCAGCAGGTGGACATCCCCAGAGGGGTCCCAGACTGCGCAAGAGGGCACAGGCTGGGCTGAGGGACCTCCTGAGTGCACAAATTTTTGTGCACCAGGCTCCTAGTAAATAATTATGAATGAAAATCAGAAAGAATTATTAACCTTCTTCATGTTCAGATACAGATTTTGCCCAAGATTATATACAAAATGTAGACTATTGCTTCATTTATCTTTCCCTTCATGTAGTACATCCACTTCTTCCTTTCTGAACCTCATTATGATCATGATTTTCAGTGAAATAGTGTCCTTGGTTCCCTTTATCAAACTAAATCTAAATAGATAAAGGAAGGCATAGGTACACAGGCCTATTTAGGGAAAAAGAGTATCAGGATAAAATGATGTTTAATAATCAAGGAGAGGTATGGGGAAGAAAGAATGTATGGAAAAATTGATAGAAGAAAATCAAATGAGCAGAATAAGAGATAGAGGTGTATACGAGTATGTATAGAAAAATTAAGGAAGCTTAATTATAGCTCAAAGATCATTTAAAATAAGTAGTGATTTAGCTATACAGACTCAAATGTATAAGATATTCGAGAGAGAGAAACTGTCCTTTTTCTGAGGGCCAGCTGATATTGCAGGGTAACATTACCAGCTGATAAAGTAATATATTTGAAAGTCTGTTTTCCTAGGAAGACAGGTGCTATATTTGTTCAGACTATTATTAGTGTAGAGGTTGGTAACTTCATAAATTGAACTCTCCACCTACTGTTATTGAAAGTCAGCGGGTTAATGGTTATATATCATTCATATGGTCACTTAACAAAATAGTACATTCAATTTATTGGCCTCAACTTTTTTTTTTAATATATTGATATTTTACAGAGAGGAAGGAAGAAGGATAGAGAGTTAGAAACATTGATCAGTTGCCTCCTGCACACTCCCCACTGGGGATGTGCCCGCAACCAAGGTACATGCCCTTGACCGGAATCGAACCTGGGACCCTTGAGTCTGCAGGCCGAAGCTCTATCCACTGAGCCAAACTGGTCAGGGCTCAACTTTTTTTTTTATGCATCAGATCAGTATATTTTCATACTACCTTTAGTTTTTTATTTGTAAGTTTCCTTTTTCTTTCTTGTATTTTAGAATGAGAATATTGAGATAAGGTGAAATCAGAGGCCTGAAAGATTCTAAGAAATTTTCTAAATAAACTAAAGTTACAAAGATCACTGGGAAAACTGTTTTATTTTTGTTTGTTTGTTTGTTTTCGTTAATCCTCACCAGAGGATATTTTTCCATTGATTTTTAGGGAGAGGGAAAGACAGAGAGAAACATTGATGTGAGAGAAAAACATCAATTAGTTGCCTCCTGCATGCACTGACTAGGTTTAGGACCAGTGGAGGAGCCTGCAACCCAAGTATGTGCCCTTGACTGGAATTGAACCCGGGACCCTTTAGCCTGCAGGCTGACACACTATCCAGTGAGCCAAACAGGCTAGGGCTATGTTTTATTTTTAAATTGCTGAGTATGGTAAATCTGAAATTGCTCATTCAACTCCATACAAGAAAACTAAAAGTGCCATATATCTACATTATATAGTTTTCCTTCTGCTTTTAGAAACAATTATGAAATATAGTATAGCCAAAAATGTTTCATGCTGACTCATCTCTCCATTAGGTCCCTACAGTGTTCAAGGTCACAGGGTCAAAGTATATCAGCCAGAGGGGGAAGAAAGTTGGCTCTATGGTATTGTAAACCATCAAGATTCCATTACTCGTCTTATGGATGTGTCTATAACTGAGGTAAGGCTTTGTGTTATGTGTTATTTCATCTTACAGGTGTAGAAAAAGGGAGCATCCTGAGTAAGAAGATGTGGGTTCCATAGTGGCTGTATTGCTTAATGACTGTATGACCTTGAGAAGAAAAGCTGTTCAACTTTCTTAACCTCGTTGTTCTCATATATAAATTAGAGTTAATTAGGCACTCCCTCCCTCCCCACTGATCTCCCAGCACTGTTGGGAAATGAGATAAAAATGCTTTAAAATCTGTAAAAACAAACAAATGTGAAGTGCTATTATAATTTTATCATAAAGGTTAGTAGTAGTTAAAAATCTAGTTAGCATTTGGTTTTATAATACTTTTGCCACTCTCCCTTAGATATTGGAAAAATAGTTTCTAATGAAGTAAACAGAGAAGCATAGCATCTAGAGCAACCTGGAGAATTGTGTCAGAAAAACACTAGATACGAGTGTTTTGAAGCAAACAGATTTGTATTTATATACCTTTGAATTAGTTTCAGACTTGGCCTTGGCAGTCATGTGTGCAATATAAGCATAATTATTTTTTTTTTGAAAATTAAAATTATTAAATGAATAAATTTTCATTAAAAAATTTTAAACAATATATATATGTAAAGTAAATATTAAAAGCCATCTCCTCCCCTAGGCAAATATCACTACCCACAGTAGTTACCACCATTAACTGTTGGGTATATATTATATATTCTTCTATAATTTACTTTTTTTTACTTAATTGTAAGTTAACATCTTTCTGTGTAAATATATAGAAATCTGCCTTGTTCTTTTAAAATAGATACATATTATTTAAGTGGATGGATGTATCATGACTAACTTAATCTAAAATTGAATGACATTTAAATCATTGCCAGTATTTTTAATAATACATATAATGCCACCGTGAATATCCTTGATACATGTATCATTGTACACTGTTTCGCATTATTTATTGGGATAAATTCCCAGCTGTGGAATTGCTAGGTCAAAGTATATGCATTTTAAATCTTACAGTGTCAAATTGGCCCCTTCCAAAAACTTTTATTCTTTAATAGTAGAATGGTGCTTTGAATGATTATTGGTTCTGAAGGTTTTTGGTTTCTGTAATGTACAGAATATGAAGGTTTTAGAATTTGAAATTAATATCCCTAAAAGAGACCCAAATGCTTAAAGCTTACCATAATCCAAACTTCGTTTCAGATGCTATCTAGCAGTGAGTAAGATAGTAAAGATCCCTGCTCTGGTAGAGCTTTTATTCTATTATGGGAGTAGAAATACAAAGATAATTACATAGATTAGAAAAATACATAAGTGTGTCCTTGGTGGACAATGTATTAAATCTTTTCCCCTCTTTTTCATATTACCTGTTATCCTGCTCCTACTGTAGAGTGGTGAGATCAAGTCTGTAGATCCCAGACTGATTCATGTGATGCTGACAGATAATTCAACGTCTCAGAACGAGGTACAGTAATAGACTGAGTCTCTGAGTAGACTCGTAACCTTGCATTATGTTATTATGTAGATTTCTTATATGTGTATTGTCCATAGCTACCCTTTGGCCTTCAGCTCTAGCCACTGTACATTTCTTGTTTTTTTTCATGGTCTTGCCTAGTTAAGGAAGAATAGTCTCAAGAAAAAGATCTAGTCTGAGCAAACTCTTTTAATCATGGCCAAGATGCCTAGCCATTTTGAACTCCATATCCTAAGTATTTCTTCTTATATTCTTCCAGGACAGATATATTTGAAAGATACAGTATAGACAGTTAAAGTCATAATAAGCAGCAGTAATATTCATGACCTACCCAATAATAAGAAATGGAAGAGAAGTTACATACTCTTTTTCTTTCCATTAGGTGGTATTGAGCTCCAAAAGAGTGATTTTCCTTATCGCAAGAAGGTCAAATAAAACAAGTGCCTAGTTCAGTGCTCAGCACACAGTGGATTACTCTATAATTACTATGAACCAGACCAACTCTTGGTTCATTTAAAATTATCATAGTCCAAAAACATACATTATAAATCAGTGCCTGAACCAATCAAGGAATTCTGAACAATTTTCCTTCAGTAGAACATTGACTAGGATGGCCATCTATCCACATATTCCTCATAGTCTCTTAGCACCTCTGTAATATTGCTATCTTCACCACTCATGCTAAGTATAGTTCTTCCTCATCTTATTTATTCAGTCATTTTTTACTTCATAAAACAAGATGAAAGTAGGGGGGAAAAAGCAGCGTTAAATTTAATAGCTCTTTACAACATATAATTTTGCCACAAATTGGATAAGTCTCTTGTCTTCGTTTACATGGCTGAAATCACCTATTACTTTTAATGGTGTATTGGGCCCCCTTTTTATTCCCTTCCTTACTTCATTTATTCGATTATTATGTGCCAGATATTGTTCAGTTGGTTCGATATGTAACTGGAGAGTACTGGTTTCATGTGAGTAGCTTACTGTAAGTAGGACATACATAAAAGTTGTTGCTCAGGGATATTGCTGTGAGCCAGGCTCTGCAAGTTGGCTAGATGAATCAGAGGTGAGATTGATCGGTGGTTTTCAGCAATAGATGTTGATTCTTTCCTTTTCAGCTTTGCCATGATGTGACTATCTTCTTAGCTAGCAAAGAATAATTAGTATTGACTGTTCTGCCAAGTTTTACAGTAATCGTTCTTAGAGATCCACCTCATCTCTCTTTTTTTTAAAATATATTTTATTGATTTTTTCAGAGAGGAAGGGAGAGGGATAGAGAGTTAGAAATATCAATGAGAGAGAAACATCGATCAGCTGCCTCCTGCACCCCCCCCCCCCCCCCGGGGATGTGCCCGCAACCAAGGTACATGCCCTTGACCAGAATCGAACCTGGGACCCTTGAGTCCGCAGGCTGACGCTCTATCCACTGAGCCAAACCAGTTAGGGCCACCTCATCTCTTGAATGAGTAAGGAAGAAAGGAGAAATTTTACTGATCAAACTTCTGTGGTTTTCAACAATGAAAACTGGGTGGTGATAGAGGTTGAAGAAGTGCTAAACAAGTTTTAAAAGGCCCAAATGAAAACAATTTCTAGCAAACAGAAACAGTTCTTAAATGAAAGATTTAGAAACTTAGATTAATATTACCAGAAGTGTGGAGGAATAGAAAGAAATCTTGGGCTTTGGTTAAGAATTATAGAAGGAAATTAAAAGAGAAAAAAATGGAAATGAAGGCAGGGAAGGAAAAAAGGAGGGAGGGAGGAAGAAAAATACAGAACTAGAACTGATTAAAGAAATAAAAATTTGAAAAAGTTATAACACATAATAATGATTATAACAAAAATACAGAGATCTGCACAAAGAATCTATAAATATTTAATGGCAATAAGAGTAGATTTATTCTTAGATAATACTAATAGCTAAATAACTGTGTTACTAGCTTATTGCCATCCTAGCAAATGTTATCAGTGAATTAAACTATCTGAAATTATCTGAATGAAGCTAAAATGAATATCTGCTTCTTGGTGGGATACCAATCTAAGAATATTTCAGATACAAGTCTTTGCTGCACATTTAAAGAATGTTAGCTGTGTCCCAAGCCCCCTTCCCTTTGTCCTTCTCAGGGAAGAAGATAGGAATTGCCCCTTCTAACCTGTATCTTTTAAGGTTATCCAGCCTCTCAAAGCACAAGTAAGAGTTCATGAGCTAGGCTGAAATTACTGAAAGAGCTAAGAGATTTGACTGGTCTATGGTAGTGTGCCTTTTCCCCTTTCCTCTGTCTGATGCTTTGAAATAAGATCTGGAGATTGCATCTTTTTAAAGTCTGTAAGAGTAATCCAAACCTGCCTCTGTTGGTCTCACTTTTCCTTTGGTCACAGACTCGCAAATGTCAGTCTTCCTATTGTCACCAGTTTTTAGTGACTTCTGGAGGAAGAGATTTTTATATTTCAATGTTTGAAATGCCAGTTTCTGTCAAACAAGGAGTTAAATATGGAATAAAGCTGATTTTTTTTTTTTTCATCAAGGGGCAAATGAACTCCCAGGCTAGCTTTGGCAGTCTATTCTGTAAAAGAAATTCCATAGATTTTTAAAACCTTCCTTCATTTGAGGAAGTACTGCATTTTATTTAAGGGAAGTTTTGCCAAGTGAGTTCATCTCTAGTGACCATTATCTTGAATATATGTGTGTAAATTGAGTCACAGGAAGATTGAGCTTTTTGAAACAGGGAATGTCTTAGAGCTGGCATTGGAACTTGGTAGTCTGTGCCTGCTTTGATTTTTTTGCTTCTAGAGATGGGAAAGAGCTAATGGTTTATGGTTTTCACAACATGGAAAGTCCCTTGTAATAAATCTTCTTTGAATTTTTGTTTTGTAGGGGGGTACGTTAAAAGCAGTAAAGTCTTCCAAAGGAAAGAAGAAGAGAGAGAGCATAGAGGGGAAAGATGGCCGGAGGAGAAAAAGTGCTTCGGACTCTGGGTGTGACTCTGCATCAAAGAAATTAAAAGGAGACAGGGGTGAAGTAGACAGTAATGGGAGCGATGGAGGTGAGGCGAGCCGAGGGCCCTGGAAAGGAGGGAATGCCAGTGGAGAGCCAGGGCTGGATCAGAGAACCAAGCCACCACCGACTACATTTGTCACCCAGATTAACCGCAACATTCGCTTTGCCACTTACACCAAAGAAAACGGCAGGACTCTGGTGGTACAGGATGAACCTGTAGGTGGGGACACAGCTGCACCTTTTGCTCCATATCCTACAGTCACAGGGCAGACACCTTTGGCCCCAGAGGTGGGTGGAGCTGAAAGCAAAGAGGCAGGAAAAACACTGGAACAAGTTGGTCAGGGCCTGGTGGCTTCAGCAGCTGTGGTCACTACTGCCAGCTCTACCCCAACCACGGTGAGGATCTCAGACACTGGCCTTGCAGCAGGGACTGGGCCGGAAAAACAGAAAGGCAGCTGGTCGCAGGCCCCAGGAGAGGTGAGTTGTTTCAGGGGCAGATTTGCAAGATTTGGTTTCATTCTTCCATGCTTTTTTTCTTGGTAACACATTAAAAGGCATCTCAAATGCTAGAGGGAAGGAGTATATCTTAGATGTGCTTAAATTAAACACTGTGGATGGACCTTTACTGCTCATTGGACAAATGTGTATATTTTAATAATTTTATTAGCTCTTAAAAGTCACCTGGACAGTTAGGCTAATCAAAACTGATTATGCAGCCCAATTTAATAAGATATTAAGATAGATTTTTAATTAAATTATCTTTTTACTTTACATAGTGGTTGAGTTGCCACCAGGCCTGTGAGAGGCAAGGTTAACGAATTACAGTGTTGGTAATAGTGGCACTGTAATTAAGGGTATGTGAAAACCACTATTAGCAACCCATGTTTTCAGTTTATCATTTTCTATATTTTCCCTTGATTAGATATGGCCATAAAATTTTCTTTTCTTAACTCAATCTTTTATTTTTATTATTTATTGATTTGAGAGAGAGAGAGCATTGATTTGTTGTTCCCTTATGTGTTCATTGGTTGATTCTTGCATGTGCGCTGACTGGAGATCAAACCCATAAACTTGGCATATCAGGATGATGCTCTAACCAACTGAGCTGCATGGCCAGGGCCTGGCTTAATCTTTTAAAGCCTAACCTGAAAAATTTGGTGGAATTAATCACAGTATCCAGTTTATTTTTTTCTTTTAAATCCTCACCCAAGGATATATTTTTCATTGATTCTAGAGAGAGGACGGAGAGGGAGGAGAGAGTAAGAAACACCCTTGTGAGAGAGAAACATTGATTGGTTGCCTCCCTTAACGTACCATCCCCAAACGGGGACCAAACCTGAAACCCCAGGTATATGCTCTGACTGAGAATCAAACCTGAGACTGGTGCACAGGATGACACTCCAACCAACTGGGCCACACTGGCCAGGGCTACTATTTTCTTACAAAATGGAACTTTTGTTAAATATAAATTAAGTTGGCTCCCAAATCAAATTTGAAGCAATATTAAAAACAGTTCTTAGAATCTTTGGATGCTTATTTTGGTCACCAAAGTATGATTTATGATGCTAGTCATAGTTTTTTTAAGCTGGAAATATGAGATATTAAGATACTAAATAATTTTTTTAAATTATGTATAGGAAACTACTGTGTGCTAAGTACCATATGTTATAAACAAAGAATTGAAATCCCTATTTGAAGGAGCTCACATCCTAAAAGGAATAATTTTAGGTATAACAATGCCAGGTAAAACATAGCATAAACATTTCATCTGATTTCTTCCTCTCCCTAGAAAATGCAATTTGTTAATCGCTAATGTGCAGGAATGAGGAAGGAGGTGAAATATCCAGACAGTCTGTAAATGCAAATTTTACACTGTTCATGGTTTGTCCTTTATTAAATTGACCAGCATTCCCAAGAGAACTAGGTGAGGATCTCTGTGTAGATTTCTAGATTGTATATCATCATATTACCCAAGTTAATTAAAATGAATTCCATGTCAAAGGCAGTGTGGAAAAAAATGGGGAATTACAAAATAGACCAAATTTTACATGCTACTAAGAAGAACTCCATGGAATGCTGTTATTCTTAAGAGTAGCAAAGCTTAATAGATGAAATGTGGATTCTAAACAGGTTGGAGAAATTTCTGCTACATCAGTAATTTTGCTAAGGTGTCAGCCTAGGTATTCTCCTTGGGGTAGGATTTTAAAATACAGAAAGGGGTATTTCCATTATGATGTTGAATCTAAAATAGGGACACAACCTCATCCAAAAAATTTCTTGCCCTTAAAATTGAGTTGAAATCAGCTTGTCATCACTTTAGTATAAGAAAGGGATTTGGAATTTAATCACTTGAAGGAAAATAAAACCATCCAAATTGTTCTTCATTCATGTGTGTGTGTATTTTTAAAGGGTAACTTTAGTAGTGAAACCTGAGCTACCCATGCTGGTTCCTTGCAGTCATGCAGGTGTCAAGGCTCCTGGCCAAATCCTGCTAGTGAAGCAACTGCAATGCCTCAGTGTTGTCTGTCTATTGTTTTCTTTTTAGTTGGAGGGGGTTTAAGTCAATGGTTGTTGGTTAGTGGAAAAGAAAAGAAAACAGAATTATGAACCCTAAAACTATCTCTATAGCAAATGTCAAAGGAAGGCAAGCCATGGGAGCCTGCCTGGTTCTCTTGCCTCTGTGCCACCATCAAGGAAAGTCCTAATGTAGACTTCTCTTAAATATTTAAAGAATGCTTTAAGTAAATTGAAACGCCCTCTTTTTTTTTTTTTTTTACAGAGCCCTTTCCTATCTGGAACATTTGAAAAATTGTGATAAAGTAACATATGACAAAACTTACCATTTTAACCATTTAAAGTATATAGTACTGTGGCATTTAGTACTTCCACAATGCTGTGCACTCACAACCACTCTCTAGTTCCAGAAATTTTCATTTCCCCAAAAGGAAGCACCATATTTATTAAGCAGTCATGGAATAATTTATTTCCAGTGTTTTAAAGGGAATATTTAGGATTATCATCATCTACTACCTTTGATTTGTTAGTCAAGTGCTAGGATCTGGATTTTATTGAATTAAAAAGTATTACAAAAGTGCTCGTACCTACCTATGGATATTTCTGTGTATATAAATGAATGTATAATATATATGAAAGTGATCCTACTTTCTTTATGCACACGCAAAAGGAAAGTATTTTTTTATTGTCCGATTTGTTATATTGAATGCTTTTGTTTGGTGGGCATATCAGTATCTTACTTTTCCTGGTTGGAGACTTGTTAGATCCTAATGATAACACAAGTTTTCAATAATCAGTGTGCTTTTTAATTTAGTGTCTTTAGGTTTAACTTTAATTGAAACAGATAGTCAACTTTCAGGTTGACTTGAACCCATAAGTAGATGGTGAATTTCTAAAAGGGTCCATCTTCAGGAGTTTCACACTAAATAAAAGAATACTTTTCCTTAATATACAATGGGCTTGTTATGGGGCTGAAGTCACTTTTGTAAGATGAAAAATTTGTAATAGCTTAAATAAATTAAAACTTTAACAATAGCCTCTAAGGTCATTGAGGTAGATTAATATTACATGGTCACTTGGTATGTTTTAAAGTAAAAGCCGATGTCTGTTCAGGAATCCTTTTCACCAATTCCCTGGTAGAGTCATTGTTTCCAAATAAATACCAAAAAGCCTACACAGATTCCTAGTGCTATGACAACCAATTGGCTGACAACCAAGGGAATGGAAGGATGAATGACATCTTGCTATCTCTAGCTTACCTTACTAAAGATTTCCTCTGTGTGATCTGTAGCAGGTTTCTTCCCTAATGCTGATGAAATCTAGTTGTAAGAGCAGTTTTCATGGAATTGTAGGAAAGAAAAGTTAATTGACTCATAAGTAATGTTGGCCTAGATCAAAGAAAGCAATCATAAGATTGTCAAGAGAAGTCAGCATCACTAACTCAGGCTATCTTCTTTTCAGAATTCAAGAAATTCTGTTCTGGCTTCTTCTGGATTTGGAGCGTCTCTCCCAAGTTTATCACAACCTTTGACTTTTGGAAGTGGAAGGAGCCAGTCCAATGGGGTTGTAGCCACGGAGAACAAACCTTTGGGCTTCTCTTTTGGCAGTAGCTCTGCACCAGAGTCTCAGAAAGACTCTGATCTCTCCAAAAACTTGTTTTTTCAATGCATGCCCCAAACTTTACCAACCAGTAACTACTTCAGTACTGTTTCAGAGAGTTTGGCTGATGATTCCTCCAGTCGAGACTCATTCAAACAAAGCCTTGAGAGCCTGTGTAAAGGCAGATCCACTCTTGGAGCAGACACTAAATCAGGCTCTAAGGCTGGCTCTGTGGACCAGAAAGTGCCTACAGAGTCCATGCCCACCCTCACACCAGCCTTCCCACGGAGCCTCCTCAATGCCCGCACCCCAGAGAGTCATGAAAATCTATTTTTACAGCCCCCTAAACTGTCCCGGGAAGAGCCCTCTAACCCTTTCTTGGCATTTGTGGAGAAAGTTGAACATAGCCCTTTCAGCGGCTTTGCATCTCAGGCATCATCAGGTAGCTCTTCTTCTGCTACCACTGTCACATCCAAGGCAGCACCCACCTGGCCCGAGTCTCATTCCTCTTCAGATTCAGCATCTTTAGCAAAGAAGAAAACCCTCTTCATCACAACTGACTCCTCCAAACTGGTGTCTGGTGTTCTGGGCTCAACTCTTACCACTGGGGGTCCAAGCCTCTCTGCTATGGGAAATGGCCGCTCCAGTTCACCCACCAGCAGCCTCACTCAGCCCATTGAGATGCCTACTCTCTCCTCCAGCCCCACAGAGGAGAGACCAACTGTGGGTCCTGGGCAGCAGGACAATCCCCTCCTCAAAACCTTTAGTAACGTCTTTGGCAGGCACTCAGGCAGCTTTCTGTCCTCCCCAGCAGATTTTTCACAGGAGAACAAAGCTCCTTTTGAAGCTGTGAAAAGGTTCTCACTGGATGAGCGAAGCTTGGCTTGCAGACAGGACTCGGACTCCAGCACCAACAGTGACCTGTCAGATTTGAGCGACTCTGAGGAGCAGCTGCAGGCCAAGACTGGCCTGAAGGGGATTCCAGAGCACCTGATGGGGAAGCTGGGCCCCAATGGGGAACGCAGTGCTGAGCTGTTGCTGGGCAAAGGCAAAGGGAAGCAGGCCCCCAAGGGCCGGCCTCGGACTGCACCCCTGAAAGGTGATCCTGCTGGGGCTGTACAGCGGCTTGGCTTTGGCATGAGCCTTGAATGCCTGTTGTGCTCTTGGGTAGCAGAGGCCCTCCCTTTGATGGAAAGTTCTATAATCTCATAAAATTACATAGCCAAGAGGGCCTAACAAAGGTCCCTACTAGACCTGTTTCAAGGCAGGATTGCTTGTAAATCAGCACTGTAAGAGGGGTGTCTGTTAGTATAATGATAGTCCCACAAAGGAAGTCCTTGACCTTCCTTAGTAGCCTCTTTGTTCAGGAACTCTTTGTGTTTT
>PVJC01038633.1:0-16661 GCA_004026665.1 Murina feae | reverse complement strand
CTGCAAGAATAGGTCTTCCTCAGCCTATTCCTGCAAGAATAGGGCTTCTTGAGCCAGAGCGAAGCAGAGAAGGGAGCGAAGCCCGCCGAGACAGGCTTCGCTCCCTTCTCTGCTGCCTCAGCTCCCTCCCTTCTCTGCCACTTTGCTCCTTCCCGTCTCCACAGTCTCTGCTGCCTTGCTTCCTCCCATCTCCTCCCCTTTCTGCTACCTTGCTCCCTCCCATCTCTGCTGCCATGCTTCCTCCTGTCTCCACTGCCTCGATCCCTCCCTTCTGGGCTGCTTTACTCCCTTCTGCAGCACTTGGCTTCCTCCTAGGCTGTCTTCAGTCTTCGCTCTGTGCCTGTGTATACAAATTAACTGCCATCTTGACTGGGTTAATTTGCATATAGTCACTCTGATTAGCGGGTGGGCGTGGCTTAGGTGTGTTGGAGTGATGGTTAATTTGCATATTACTCTTTTATTAGATTAGATAAACACATCAGGCAACTGAATTTATTTTTATGGGTTTGAGATACCAGAGTGCAGTTGAAGGGGAAATGTCAGTTTTCAAATCATCTTAGGGCAGCGCTACACATAGGCGTTGATCAGTGGCCCCAAGGTGACTGGTGCCACTGAGATTTCAACCCAACTCTCTGCCTCTAAAGCTCGTCTCATTCCACTGGATTATTTTGGTCCCCATAAAACAGAAGGCAATTACAGAGCACCTACTGTGTGCCCAACATGTGCAAGGTACTTTAACAAAGAGACAGAGGTTTTCCTTGTTCCCATTTTCCTGATAGAACTCTGAGGCTTAATCCCTCCTCAATATCACAGAGCAAGCAAATGACAAAACCAGCACTTTGGAGCTTTAGGCTCATGTATGAGTCCAAAATTCATGTCTCCCTGTTTGTACAGGGCTAGGGGAGAATCTAGGCCTCCTGACTTCTTCACTGGTCTTTCCAGAATACCAGACTGCTTCTATTATTAAATCCTCATTGGTTGATTGATAGATTGATAAACTC
This sequence comes from Murina feae, assembly GCA_004026665.1. Lineage (NCBI taxonomy): Eukaryota > Metazoa > Chordata > Mammalia > Chiroptera > Vespertilionidae > Murina > Murina feae. Next base: position 15,660 of record PVJC01038633.1, on the reverse strand, counting down.
TTTTTAAAAAAATCTTTATTGTTGAAAGTATTACATATGTTTCCTCCCCCTCTCCACCCCATTGACCCCTTTAACCTGCTCTCCCCACACCCTAGGTCTTCACCACCCTATTGTCTGTGTACTGGGTTATACATATTTGCATACAAGGTCTTTGGTTGATCTCTTCCCACCCACCCACCTACTCCCTGGGCCTCTTAAGGGCTGTTTTCAGCTTGTCCGTGGATATAGGGTTTGATATGAAGGAAGAGCCATTCTACCATTTGCTCTTTGATTCAGTTTCTGCTAACTTTTCTCTACTTTGGCCCTCCCCCAAATATTTTCGGGGGCAGGTGGGGCATGGGGGTGTGAATGGTCAGGAATGAAGCTAGAAGAGGACCATAACTTGTCCTGCCCCAAGTTCTGTTGGGATGTTTCTTCATGCATGTTCAGTGGCCTGTCACCACAAGAATTTGCTGAGTTAGTTTAGTGGAGATCATCTGAACTTCCATGAGATTTTAATTTTAGCTGCTGACATTGAACCCAGAAAGGTTTGAATTTTCGTGCTTGTAGCCAAAGGCTACTGGAAAACTTCTGGAGCAGAAATTAGTTAAGATGATTTCTTCAGAATAAATATATACTAATAAAAGGGTAATATGCTAATTAGACTGGGAGACCTTCTGGACGTCCTCTGGACAAAGCCATGTTGGTGGAGCTGAGGCAGAGGTGGTTAGGAGCAATCAGGCCAGCAGGGGAGGGCAGTTGAGGGTGATCAGGCTGGCATGCAGAGTGGTTAGGGATGATCGGGTAGGCAGGCAGGTGAGCAGTTAGGAGCCAGTGGTTCCGGATTGTGAGAGGGATGTCTGACTGCTGGTTTAGGCCTGATCCCTTTGGGAGAGGGTGCAGGCCGGGCTGAGGCACCCCCCCCCCCCGCACAAATTTCGTGCACTAGGCCACTAGTTGGGAAATAAAAGCACAGCTGTATTACTGCTAGTTTTCAAATCTGATACTTCATACTTAACGTATGATGGTGTATAACCTTGGTGAAAGGTCTCCTTTTATTTCTTCTTGTCTGGAGGGATGAATGAGGCGAGGATGAAGAAGGGAGTGAGACGATGATTCTGCTGGAAGCACCAATGAGATCTGTGAGGTGAAAGTATTTCTGGGCCTCAGCCTCTGGGGTTTGGCTGAGCATTTTGGATTTTGCATTCACAGGTGGCTCTCCACTGACTTTTTTGGTCCAAATCACATGCTCCTGGTCAAGAAGGGCCAATGGAGAGTGGGCCAGTCCATCTCTACGGGACTCCTTTAGATTGCTGGGCTCTGAGGAAAAATGGCCAGTGGAGCCCTGAGCAGCTTGAGAAGAGGAGGACTTGCCACATTGTTGCTCTTGAATCCCTGGGGCTGTCCGGGGCTGTCTGTATTCCTGGACCCAGCCAGTGGCCTGCCAGCTTTCTAATGTGAAGGCTGTGAGTTTTGCCTGCAGGTTTTCTCTGGCTTCGGGGCTCCTGCATGGCTTCCCTCTCACCCCAAACCACCCTCCACAATGACTGATGTGCCAGCATCCTAGCCCCTTGGCAGGGGGAACTTGGAGGTGTGTCCATTCTGTCCCCTGGAGCATCCCTGCAGGAGAGCTCCCTTCGCCCCAGACAGTGACCTGGTGAGTAACGCTCCTGCTGCTGGCTGCTTGACCTGCTCATCTTCCTCCCCTTTCCCTTACTGTGCTTCCTGGATCACTTCCCATGGCAAACACTGGCACTTGAAGTCCCGTCCTCTGGGTGGTCTTCTGGGGGAGCCAAGCATAAAACAGACCCTTTGTAGCCCAAATGACAAAAAACTGGGGGGTGTCTTGGTGCTTCAGGTGTGACTGAGGGTCTCGGTGCTGCCACAAGGAAGTCAGCGCCCCTTCCCCGCCCCCAGGAGCTCGGGCAGAGCTGTTTTCTTTCTGTGGTTGGCCAGGGAAAGGACCAAGCTGCCACTGTAGTTCTGTGAGGTCTCAGTTCAGCTTCAGTTCTTCGTGGCTGCGGTGAGAGAGACGAAGATGGCAGGGTTCAATCCCTGCCTTCTAGCATTTGAAAATCCCGACAGGTAGACTGAGGCAGGTGTTCAAATGACTCCCATGTCCGATGGAAAAGAAGTGAAGAAACAACGCTGCCATGGCTTGAGTGTTGTCTAAGGATTTCTTTAGGCAGAGCTGCTCACTTGCAGCCATTGGAAAGGAACAGGGACAAAAATTGCTTTCAGTAAACAGCGCTGTTATAGAAAAAGCTACTTATTAATCATAGCAAATGATGAGGCTGTAATGGTGCATATTCAGAAGACCTACATAAAAGTGTTGGTAATGAATGCCTAAGTGGCAGAAATGTCAATTGAGAAATGTATTCCCGGAGTTTATATTCAAAAGGAACCACTTTATTTGAGGCAAGGAGACCGAATGAAAGCTGTATTATTTTAAGTGAATTTGTATAGTACGTTTCTTCTGAGGAGCTTGAGGCTTTCACATATATTATCTCATTTATCTTTTATCACATCCCAATGGGAATGTGTATTATTAACTTTCTACTGCCACGGGACTGGGTTTTTGCCGATTCCTTTTCCTGGGATGAATGAAGCGGCATCATTACATAAGAAGATGTTGGCTGGAAGTCGCCCACAACTTGCTACTGAGTGTGAGTTAATTATAATAGCTCAATATTATGAATTCCCTTCAGGAAACCATTTTGCCTCTCTGTACCTCAGTTTAGAGGAAAATAAAGGAGCCTAGTTGATATGAAATCAACCTATAACTATAAAAATAAAAAGTCAGTAGAAAAACCTTATGCATAATTAATCATATGGAGCTTGTTAGTTACACCTAAATATTGACATTGTATTTTCAGCAGAAAAGATTATATATGAACTTTCTCTGCCACTCACATTTTTTTTTTACTGTATGAGTTCACTTTTTTCTTTTTAAAAATCTTTATTGTTGAGATTATTACAGATGTTCATCTTTTTTCCTCCATTGTCCTCCTCCACCTAGTTCCTGCCCCACCCCAGGCCTTTGCCACCATATTGTGTGTGTCCATAGGTAATGCATATCCTATATAATAAAAGCCTAATATGCAAATTGTCCCCTTGGGCGGTTGTTTGACTGGGAGTTCGACTGCTCGCTATGATGTGTGCTGACCACCAGGGGTGGCACAGAACATGACAGGTGTCTGCAACATGCTGCGACCTCTCGCGGGCTACCTGGGGGTGGAGGTGACAAGAATGGAAGTGCAGTGAGAATGCAAGGTGTCAGCCGAACTTGCTCTCAACCCCCTGCTACCCTTCCCTGGGATTCAAGGTCTCACATGCCAGGGAAGCCCCTGTTCTCAGGGGGCGAGCACCCACAAGGAGCCTGCCCCACACCCATGCAGCCTTTTCCAGGTGATCCAGGTCACAGCCGCTAGGACTGCAGGGGCTGGTTGTGCTCCCTGTGGGTTTGTGCAGGAGCCAGTCTGCAAGGCTGGCCGGGAGAGAGCGTGTTGCCCGCCTGGCTTCTGTGAGGTGCCACTGGATGCCCAGAGTCCTACAATGTGCCCTGGCCTGCGACATCTGGCCGTGCTTACCGCATCTTCATGTGGGGAGTTGGGCACCATGACTCAGGTGGAGGGGGGGTGCGTGGGGACCCGGGGACCCAGGTGCTGCCCAGGACTGAGAGGTCAGATTGGACCTGCCCTTCCACACCAGATCCCCCGCTTTGATTGCTGGCCAGGCCTAGGGACTACACCTGTTATGAATTTCATGCACTGGGCCTCTAGTATGCATATCAGATCTTTGGTTAATCTCTCCCTGCCCCGACCCTCCTTCTCTCTGAGAATCATCAGTTTGTTTCATTTCCATGCCTCTGATTCTGTTTTATTCACCAGTTTATTCTATTCATTAAATTTCTTATTCCATTTTTAGATTCAGTTGTTGATAAGTATGTATTTTTTGCCATTTTCTTGTTCATATTTTTTATCTTTTTCTTTCTCCCTCTTTTTAAAGAATACCCTTCAACATTTCATATAATACTCATATAATACTGGTTTGATGGTGATGAATTCCTTTAGCTTTTTCTTGTTTGTGAAGTTCTTTATCTGACCTTCAATTCTAAATGATAGCTTTGCTGGGTAAAGTAATCTTGGTTGTAGGTCCTTGTTATTCATCACTTTGAATATTTCTTGCCACTCCCTTCTGGCCTGCATAGTTTCTGTTGAGAAATCAGCTGATAGTCATATGGGTACTCCCTTGTAGTTTACTAACTGCTTTTCTCTTAATGCTTTTAAGATTCTGTCTTTGTCTTTAGCCCTTGGCATTTTAATTATGATGTGTCTTGGTGTGGTACTCTTTGACATTTCTCTTGTTTGGAGTTCTCTGTGCTTCCTGGACTTGTAAGTCTATTTCTTTCACCAGGTAGGGGACGTTTTCTGTCAGTATTGCTTCAAATAGGTTTTCAATATATTGCTCTCTTCTTCTGCTCCTCTACCCCCAATATGTGAATGTTTGTATGCTTGAAGTTGTCCCAGAGGCTCCTTACACTAGCTTTCATATTTTTGGATTCTTTTTTCTTTTTGCTCTTCTGGTTGGCTGTTTTTCTTTGTTATGTTAGGGAACACTGTGTCCAATCATTATGGAAAAAGAGTGTTTAAGTCCCATTTCTACTATTCCCAAGAGAAAAATTTAGATACATTTTTTTTTCATTAACTGAAAACACTACAAAGTTCATCCATGACTTTTTCCTCCATAAATTACTCTCTACTAAGGTTTGCCAGAAAAAGTCACAAGAAAAACTCGTTTTCCAAATAATATGTGATGAGTAGCAGGAAGGCTCTGAGAAGCTTTTCACAACTCTCAGAGCCATGGTAATCTTTGGGCATGGAGTCATGGGTGCTGAAAATGGGGTGCCTGTATTGTCCTACAAGGAGAATTTCCCTTTCTTTTCCTGTGGTCTCTGTGCCTTTGTGACTTCAATCTGTGTTGGAGCCTTCACCATACTGGTAAATACCTAATTGAAATACCAAAAAAGAACTTCTCACCCAAATAGTCTAAAATCTCTCGGTGAAGAGAAGCCTTTTAATCTCCAAATATTGTCAGGCTTTAAAGTCTAAATGGAAGATTTGTCATGTTTCCAACCTGCATGAAGTTCCATAGGAATTGCAAGTATCCTTAGGTATTGAAAAGACATGCCAATATATGTGTAGCCCATGGACACAGACAATAGAGTGATGAAGACCTGCGGTACAGTGGGGGCTGGGTGGAGGGGGGAAAAGAGGAGAGGGATGGGGAGGCACTGTGAACAATAAAAAAATAAAATAAAATAAAAAGAGAAGACATGCCAAGATGACAGAAATAGCTACCCTGTGAGATATAGCAGAAGAGGCTCTGCTCCCTGCAATAAAGCTTACAGTTGTCCCCTTGCCTGTTTGGACAGGATTGGGTTCTTTTGTTGATCTCAGCTCACCCCGTTTCTTCCATGTTTGATTAATGGAGGTGCCTCTCTTCCAATTTCATGCCAAGTGTCATGCAGCATTTGGTCAGAAGAATTCTCCAATGGTCATCCTCCACCTCTTGCTAGGCTTTAAATAGATCACTTTCTAAGCTTCATATTTTTTTCCCAGTAATCTTCCAGCCATCTATAAAAATGATTCAGTGAATATGGTCTCTTTCAGTTCTTTTGATTCAACTGAGCTGTCTCCTGTTTATAAATCCCTTCCCGTAATCGAATCCATCTGGCCATCCCTTGTGGCCTCTGAACTCCCAACAGTTACCCAACCTATAAATACAGGCCCCCTGATAATTACTCCATTTCTTCTGTCAAGAAACATGTGCTTTATACAAACCATAAAAACGGAGCATAAGGAGAAGTTGGTGAGGTAAAGAAGAAGGAGAAATATGTGAGTGCTTGGGACATAGTAGGTGCACCCTAAATATGTGGCGACTGCAACAAAAATGGAAATGCAGTCTGCCATATTGGTTAGGTCTTTCTTTAGCCTTTTGATCTCAGAAGGGAGGCTATGCTACACCTAGAGTGCTGGTGGTAGATGGGTCGGGAGGGCGAATAGCTATTTGTAGGCTATGTTTTGGCCACTTTGTTTTTATGTGAAATAAGGGCGCTCTTCATGTGATTTCTTTCGTTTTTCACTGAATCCCTACCTGGCCCAGGAGCTGCTTGGGTACCCACTGTGTACTGAGTATGGTGTATGTTCCAGTGAAATCACCAGCAAGATATAAGACACCTGAACGAGACACAATGTCACTTCATGGAATGAATAAAGAATGACAACCACACTGATGCTGTTTACTCAGGGTAAACATTTTGGAAAGTATAAGCATTCTGGCCTGTGTGTATGTCTAAGATTATTATTATTATTATTATTATTATAATTATTATTATTATTATTATTTAGTATAGCAGTCATGGTAGTGTGCAAGCACAGGAAAGGGGAACTTGACCTAGCTTAAAGGTTCAGGAAAGGCTTCCTGGAGGAATGGTTAGCTTGAAATAGGTCCTCAAGGATGTACCGGAGGAGCCAGGCCAAGAAAAGAGGTCAGAGTGATATGGACAGGAAATCTAGCACGAAGTAAACCACAGAGGCCTTTGCATAAGAAAAGCCTGGTATTTTGGCTTTACTAGAGGGTGTGAGATGAAGTTGGGTCACGGAAAGCCTTCATTCATTCATTCATTCATTCACTCATTTATTCAGCAAATATCTGGGGAGTGTGTGCAATGGTCAGGTGATATTCTAGGTATTCTGGTTACAGCTGTGAACAAAGCTCAAGTTCACTTCTCAAAGAGCTTGCATTCTGGTAGCAGGGGGTCTTGTCGAGCTCATGAAGTAACCAGGTCTTCATCCAATAGAAGAGGCATCGGAAGTTCCTCAAGTGTTTGAAGCAGCAAAAGGACATGGTCAGAGATCTCTTTCAGGGACATCTTGCTGGTCTAGGCAGCACGTGGCTCCAGATGCTTGGTGGCTGTGATCAGAGCAGTTGTAACAATGTTGATGGGCTTTGAATTTTGTTAAACCTCACGCAAAGATATTTTTGATATAATTAATTTGGTTTTTAGAGAGATGGGGGGGAGAGAGAGAAAGAGAGAGAGAGAGAGAGAGACAGACAGACAGACAGACATAGATTGGTTGCCTCCTGCACACACCTTAAATGGGGGCCAGGGCTCAAGCCTGCAACCCAGGTACATGTCCTTGACCAGGCATCCAACCTGTGTTGACTGACACTCTAACCCTCTAATCACTGAGCATGTGGCCAGGGCCTGACGGGAATTTTTGGTGATTGGCTTATGTGAGTATATGAGATATTTGGATTCGCATAAGAAATAATTTCGTTAATATATTTTATTGATTTTTTACAGAGAGGAAGGGAGAGGGACAGATAGTCAGAAATATCGATGAGAGAGAAACATTAATCAGCTGCCTCCTGCACACCTCCTACTGGGGATGTGCCCGCAACCAAGGTACATGCCCTTGACTGGAATTGAACCTGGAACCCTTCAGTCCGCAGGCCGACGCTCTATCCACTGAGCCAAACCGGTCAGGGCAAGAAATAATTTTTTTGATGATAAAATGTTGAAATATGGAAGGGTTTGTTATTTTACCTCTAGAATTATTTAAGACTATGTCTATTCTTTTCCTTAGGGAAAAAAATGGAGAAAAATGTCTTGAATTGTTCAGTTGTTCTTGTAACTAAAGGGAAAGGGTTTAAAGATTTAACAGATGAACTTTCAGAGTTTCTAATGGCTTTATGACTTTATGATTTATGAAGTGAAAATAACTGCAGTATAAACTGTGTGTAAGACTGGGAGTAAGGATGCGATTAAAGTTCTTCAGGCCTCGTCATGTAGGACTATTAATTTTTTTTCTATTTTATAGAGAAACAATTTATAGAGAACTTACCACAGGGTAACTGGCCCATGGAGATCCTCAATATGTATTTCTTGTCATAATCTACTCCTTCTCCACCCCTCTCCTCCTCCCCTTTCTCTAGCCCTCCTCCTTCCTCTTCTCTTTCTTCCTCCTTTTCTCAATCCCACTGTTTCACTTCTTCGACAGCGACGATATTCCTTTTACCATATTATTGTGCACGTGTTAGTTGAGTGGGGATATTAGTGATGTTTGCTAAATGGAGTTCATTCTTACTTGCCACGGATGACTATTTCATTGTTCCCAGTTATTCAGTCCAGCTTTCTCTAGAAGAGAATAACCTTGCCTATTTCAAGTAAACTTCCCAGGGCTCCCTGAGGCTGATTGTATCTCCCCATCCCATTGTCAGGCTTGACTGTGTGACTTGTTTTGGCCAATGAAATCTGAGCAGAAGCGTTAAGTGCATTTGCCAGCTCTCTGACTCTTTGTCCTCTGACCCAGATCTTGGGTCCTCAAGTGAAAAGAGAGAGCTGAAGCCAACCCATGGCGGACATGACATCTGGAGTGAGAATTACCCTGTGTTGTTGTAAGCCACTGTGATTTTCAGGGTATTTTTTTAGTGCAGTATAACGTAGCAAAAGCTGCCTGGTAATACATAATTAATAGGTATCAATTACAATGAAAGATGGGGACAATGAAAATGTCTTTGCTTTTACGGATTTCCAAGATTTGTGCTAAACAGTGTCTATTGAAATGAAATTAGTTTTTTGGCAACCAAAAATTTAGAGCATTCCTTGATATCCACTTATTGAACTGTGCCTCTTATTGGCGTAAAAGAGGACACCCTATGAAAGGTTTTGAGGGTGTTACATGGGGCGGTGTTTCTTTCTAGCTTTACTGAGGTATAATTGCCAAATAAGATGGTGAGATATTTAAAGTACACAGCATGATGATTTGAAATGTGTATACATTATGGAAAGATTACCACATTGAGTTAATTAACACATCACACGTATTTATCTTTGTTTGTTTTGGTAAGAATATTTAAGTTCTACCCTGTTAGCAAATTTCAATTATACAATAGCGTGTTATCAACTCTAGTCAGCATCGTATACATTAGTTCCTCAGATTACTCACAACTGAAAGTTTGTACCCTTTCACCAATCTGTCCCTATTTCTCCACCCCTGCCCTTGACAACCACTTTTCTACTATTTTTTCTATGAGTTTGACTTTTTTTAAAAAAAGATTCTACATATGAATGATACTATACACTATTTGCCTTTCTCTGTCTGCTTTATTTCACTTAGTGTAATGCCCTCCAGTTTATCCATGTTGTTGCAAATGATAGGATTTCCTTTTTTAAGGCTTAATATCACATTTTCTTTTTCTTTTAAAAAAATATATTTTATTAATTTTTTTACAGAGAGGAATAGAGAGCTGAAACATTGATGAGAGAGAAACATCAATCAGCTGCCTCCCGCACACCTTCCACTGGGGATGTGCCCGCAACCAAGATGCATGCCCTTGACCGGAATCGAACCTGGGACCCTTCAGTCCGCAGACCGACACTCTATCCACTGAGCCAAACCAGTCAGGGCATCATATTTTCTTTATCCATTCATCCATCAATGGACCATAAGTTGTTGTCAGCATTTGCTATCTTTCGTCCTTTTTGATGACCATCACAACAGATGTGAGGTGATATCTCATTGTGCTTTCGTTCTGCATTTCCTTGATGCTTGAGTACCTTTTTACGTTTATTGGCCGTTTGAACTTCTTCTTGGGAAAAACTGTCTATTTTAGTATATGTGCTGCCAAAGTGAGCACAAGGGAAAAACTCTATTTAGGTCCTTTGCCCACCCCCCCTTTTAAAAAAATATATATTTTTATTGGTCTCAAAGAGGAAAGGAGGAGAGAGAGAGAGAGAGAGAGAGAGAGAGAGAGAGAGAGAGAGAGAGAGAGAGAGAAACATCAATGATGAGAGAGATTCATTGATCAGCTGCCTCTTGCACATCCACTTCTGGGGATGGAGCCCGCAACCAAGGTACATGCCCTTGACCGGAATTGAACCTGGGACCCTTCAATCCACAGGCTGATGCTCTATCCGCTGAGCCCAACCAGCTAGGGCTCCTTTGCCCATTTTTAAGTTGGGGTATTTCTTTTCTTCGCTATTGAATTGTGTAAGTTCCTTGTGCATTTTGAAAACTCCTTGTTGGATATGTGGTTTGTAAATATTTTCTCCCATTCTGTTGATGATTTTCTTTGCTCTGTAGAAAATTGTTAGTTTGATGTAGTTCCACTTGTTTATTTTGCTTTTGTTGCTTTTGCTTTTGGTGTGAAATCCAAAAAAATAAAAATAAATTGCCAAGGTTGATGTTGAGATTACCTCATTGTTTTCTTCTAGGAGTTTTATGGTTTCTGGTCTTACATTCAAGTCTTTCATCCACTTTGAGTTGATTTTTGTGCATGGTGTAAGGAGTCCAGCTTCCTTCTTTTGCATGTGGCTATCCAGTTTTTCCAAAACCATTTATTGAACAGACAATTCCCTCCCCGACCTCGTTGTATATCCTTGGCTCCTTTGTCATAAATTAGTGGACCATATATGTATGGGTTTATTTCTGGCCTCTCTGTTCTGTTCTATTGGTCAATGAGTGTTTTTTTAAATGCCAAATACCATATATTTTTGATTACTATAGCTTTGTAATATAATTTGAAATCAGGAAATGTGATGCCTGCAGTTCTGCTCTGTTCTTTTTTACTGAAGATTGTTTTGGCTACTCAGGTTCTTTTGTGGTTCCATACAAAGTGGTGCTGTGTTTTAACACATCAATGAGTACTGAATTCTGGTTAAATGTGAGCTAGTAGTTTACAGTATTAATCTGAATTTCCCATCATATTTAGAAGTGGAAAAAAAGTTTCAAAATGTCTTAGCTTCTTAAATAGCCAAAGACCATGGCATTCACTTGATTTCATGATCTTCTGGTTTCTAAATCCTTCAACTTGTGAATGCATTAGGTTTATGGCTGACCACCACTGGCCCTAAATGCATATCTTACCATCTAGGCAGTTCTAGTAGAGAGAGCCCCCCCCCCCCATTGCTCTGGCAGGAAAGTCCCAGAGAGGATGCCAATTTACCTGACCAATTACATGTGACCATTCCTGACTCAATGACGACCATGTAGAAGGGATCCCCTGGCCTAGTCTTGGAGGCACACGAAATGAGTTCTGACCAACTTTCTGTTTTTCGAAGAGGTGGGTTCCAGGAAAGGAATCTTCCTCTATGAATTTTCTGCCTGATGTCGTTGCCGTCTAATGTCCACCTCTATTTTAAAGAAGTGCCAATAAAATAACTGGATGTTTCTGAGGAAAATGCCATAAAATCAGTGAGATGGAATAAAATCTGAAATCACGTTTAAAGATTTGTTCCTCCCAGATCCAGTGATTCTTGTGTAAGTCTTAGATCTTTTCTGTCTTGAGTGTGTGTGTGTGTGTGTGTGTGTGTGTGTGTGTGTGTGTATATAATTGATTTTAGAGAGGAAGGGAGAGGGAAAGAGAGATAGAAACATCAATGATGATAGAGAATCACCGATCAGATGTCTCCTGCATGTACCCCATTGGGATCATGCAAGCAACCTGGTAATGTGCCCCTGACCAGAATTGAACCCAGGACCCTTCAGTCTGCAGGCTGACGCTCTATCCACTGAGCAAAACCAGCCAAGGCTGTCTTGAGCTTTTAACCGAGCCATATGACAAGCCACTTTACCTTCCTACCTGATAATTACACATCCTTAAATTAAGATTATGATCATTTCACAGGGGTTTGTAAGGTCTAGCTAATTAAGGCCTGCAAAGCTCTTAGACTTCCTTGAATCAAAGGTACTTTATAAAAGTACAAAGTGGTAATGTTATGAGTAAAGCTCATGATAATGAACTTCAAATCTTGTGGTTGTATTGGAATTGGTATCAAGTATCATTTGAAATCTGTGGGCTGGTACTTGGAAATCTGTTTAGTACACAGAGAATATGTTGTGTCATGGTTTGATTTGCATCACAGCCTTTAAATAGTGGTGAGATTCTCTTTGACAGATGGTCAACTGAGGCGGGCTATTTAATTTAACTGAAAATTAACATTGGCAGCTGGTCCTGCAAAAAAGATAATCTGTCTTTCAAATTGACTGGAGCAATGCTGACCCCTTTCCAGCTCCTTTCCTGTAATTATGGGCAAATGACAGCTTCCCTCCTGCAAACACTAAACTCAATGGGACCTTGGTTCTGGGTCATGGGAAGCAGGATCCCGCTGCCCTCAGTAGCGACAGTCACTGGGAGCGGCCCCTGTCTCTGTTTAACCCCGTTTCCATCATAACACTCACTGAGAGAGATACATTACCCCTGGCCTCTTTTTACTTTAAATACCACCTAAGCTCTTCCTGATCGTTTTTACAAATATCTCCTTTTCCCCCCTGCCCTTCCCCCAGCCTCCCCTACCCCCCAGTGATTTGTGTCCATTGGTTATGCTTAAATGCATGCATAAAAGTCCTTTGGTTGATCTATTACCCCCCAACATCCCCCTCCCCCCGCGTCCTTGTTGCTTTAATTTGACAGAGTGTTTGATGCTGTTCTGCCTCTGGATCTATTTTTGTTCACCAGTTTATAATGGTTATTATTATCCATAGATGAGTGAGGGCATGTGGTATTTTTCTTTCTCTGACTGGCTTATTTCACTTAGCATAATGCTCTCCAGTTCTATCCATGCTGCTGCAAATGGTAAGAATTCCTTCTTTTTTACAGCAGCATAGTATTCCATTGTGTAGACATTCCAGAAAATTCTCGTTTTAGATGAGTTCTCTAAAGCCAGACTCTGCGATGGAGATTTGTACGCAGGAGGTTTATGGAAAGTTTTCCCAGGAATACCTATCAAGGAGTGAGGGAAGCAGGGTTAGGTAGAGGGAGAAGCTGGGCTACAGCATCATAACAGAGGCCTCAGCTGAAGCCATGGCCAATTCCAGAGTGGGGTTGGCTCTTCTGCTACCTCTCAGAGGAGGCAAAATGGACCAAGTTAAGGACAGCTGTGTTCCTGTATTGACCAGTGATTGACGAGTCCCACTAGTCCCCAGGGAAGGCGAGTCACATTGGACGAGGCTGCTCCCTTCAGCAGAGAGCACATCCTAGACAGGGACTCGGATGTGAGCTGTCAGCAGCCAGGACTCCCAGCAGATGGTGAGGGGGGGCGGGAGACAAGTGCCTTGTCCTAAGGGGGAGGCCTGGTGCTGATGCACTGGAGTCCACTGTGATTCCAGAAAAGGACAGTGAATACGAGGACCCATCACACCACTGTATTACCTGAAATGAGTGCTGGTGGCATTTTGACACCGTTGATGGTTCCTGTTGTTCTTCCATGTATATACTTACACATGACTCAAGTGACAGCATGATCTCCTAAGAATTAGGACATTGCGGAGAATTTCCTTTGGCTACCTCCTCCATTCTTAGTCCTATTTCTGTGCCTCAGATGCCAATTTAAGAGGGCACCAGAAAACTTGCTCATCCAGATGCATAGTACTTAATGCAGTGGTCTTTTAAAAATTAAAACTAGTGCAAAAAAGTGACATTTTGATAGATAAAATAGAAAAATTTAAAATATAAGCAGGATCAGAGTCTGTGCTGTGTCAAGTCATAGGGGAGCCTGAGGCAAAAGGAAAAATCAGTAATACCAACCCTGCCTGTATTTAAGAATTTTATATTTATTTCATTGTGTGTGTCTATTAATTTGGGTTTTAAGAAACTATTATATTAAAATATTATTTCTCTCAATAAGTAATTTTATAACCCCTTAAATTTTGTGCCTCACTCCCTTTACCCTAGTCTTAACACTAAGATGTAGCTACTGTTATACATTGGGTACATATATTTCCATGCCATTTAAAAAATGTACACACACACACACACACACACACAGTATTTATAGGTTTGCATTTCACATTTAGGTCTATGATCCATTTTGAGTTAATTAAAATACATTTTTATTGATTTTAGCAGAGAGAGAGAGGAAGAGATAGAACATCAATGAGAGAAAAACATTAATGGCTGTCTCCTGCATGCCCCCTACTGGGGATCCAGCCTGAAATCCAGGCGTGTGTCCTGATCTGGAATCGAACTGGTGACTTCTTAGTGCATGGGAATACACTCAACCAACTGAGCCACAGTGGCTAAGCTTTGAGTTACTTTTTGTGAATCTTTTTTATTACATACTAGAGGCCCTGTGCATGAATTCATGCCCCCTGGTCAACTCCCAGTCCAGGGAACAATTTGCATATTAGCCTTTTATTATATAGGATTGTTCTGCTGCCCGGCTGGTGTGACTCAATGGTTGAATGTCGACCTATGAACTAGAAGATCACAGTTCAGTTCCAAGTCCGGGCACAAGCCAGGGTTGTGGGTTCGATCTCCAGTGTGGGTCGTGCAGGAGGCAGCCGATCCATGATTCTCTCTCATCATCGAAGCTTCTCTCTCTCCCTCTCCCTCCCCCTTCCTTTCTGAAATCAATAAAAACATATTTAAAACAAATAAAACCATTGTTCTGCTAACTCTCTCCCTCTGGGTATATGAATATAATTTCAATTATAAATGCTATATAGTATTCCATCACGTGAATATGCCATTTTTTATTGATGTGTTATATTCAATGACTTGGATTTTTTATCTGTTTGTTTTAAAAACAAATTAAATTAAATATAGTTGGTATGCAATCTATATTTGTTACATTAGTTCAGGTGTACGATACACTGTGATATGTTTTCTTTGTTTTTTGATCTTACAAGCCATGCAGCGCCCTTGTCCCTGTGTTTTTGTGGAAATGTACAGTTATTCCTCTCAGGGAGACAACTGGAGGTGGAACTGCTATATCAGAGTGTATTTTCAGTTTCAGTAGATCTTGGTGGAGTGCTGTCCAGAGGGTGAGAATAGCTATTTTCTTACAGCCATGTCAACATTTGATGTCTCTAACTTTAAATTTGCCAATCTTATGGTTGAAAAATGATATCTCATAAAAATTTAATTTCTCATAATTATTCATGAGGATGAACATATTTTCACATTTATTGATTTCTTTAGTATTTCATCTTCTGTTAAATGACCGTGTAAAAAATCTTTTGTCCATTTTTTCTATTGGGTTTTCTTTTTTCTGATTAATTTGAAAGAGTTCTTTATGCTATTCATATTTGACGTTATATTTATTGCAAATACTTTTTCCCAGTTTCTTGATTGTCTTTTCAAATTGTTTATGGTGTCTTTTACCAGATAGAAATTTCTAATTTGCCTGTAGTCAGATATATCGATTTTTTCTCTTATTGTTTCTGCTTTTTGAATCTTATTTAAAGAAGGCTTTCTCTACCCTTAGATTAGAAAGTGCAGTCTGTATTTTCTTCTAATAGATTTAAATATGCATTTGCTGTTTTATTTATAGGTCTTTTACTAACCTGAAATTTACATTTCTGTGTGATGTGAAGGATTTAACTTTATTATTTCTAAACTAGGGGCCCGGTGCACAAAAATTTGTGCACTCGGGGTGGAGGGAGTCCCTCAGCCCGGCCTGTGCCCTCTCACACTCTGGGACCCCTCAGTGGATGTCCTATGATGGCCCCAGTCTGCCAGGCGCCTTTTGTGTGTGTGTGTGTGTGTGTGTGTGTGTGTGTGTGGCCACTGGGGACCTGCCCCCAGCCGCATCTGAGGCTCGGAGCAGTCCTCCTGTGTGTGTCTACCTGCCGGGGGCCTGCCCCCAGGCACACCGTGGAGGCTTGGAGCAGG
>PVJC01038631.1:0-16659 GCA_004026665.1 Murina feae | reverse complement strand
TCTGTTTGGGTATGAATGTGTTGCTAATCTAAGAAATGCTGGCTGTTTAAGGTTTCTAAAAGTGAAAAATTTTATACAAGTTGCTGGACATATGATAGAAAGAATAAAAGTAAAGACAGTGGGAATTAAGGTTAAAAATAAGAAGCTAAGCTAGTAAATGGGAAATTACTAAATTTGGCTGGTCTGAGTGCAGTGGTGTTTTACAACTAATTGATCACAGCCAATCTAGTCCTGTGCCAAAATACTCTTTAAGCACCTCCCTATGATGTTTGTATAGCCTTACCATGTGTCATGTGTAGTAGCAGAAGATTTAGCTGTTAGAAGCGGCCACATTGTAAGTATAGTAATCTTAATTTTCTTACAGATTTGAATTCAGTTGTCAAAAGGACAGGTGCCCAACTGGGCAAAGAAGAATACCATCAGATTTTTGTGTCTATTGAGAGACGATTGTATACTGTCTTGCAGGCCCGAGTGACCATGCCCCTGTCAGGGGTGGCACAAACCTCAACTGTAGGAACAATTAAGCCTAAGAGTTCTAACTGACTGAAAAGTATGAAAAGTGTGGTTTTGGTGTATAAAGAAAAATGTTTAAAGTTAAATGAATGATAGGTCAGTAAGCTGGGATGAGTAGAATAGGGAAACTGAGCAGAAATTTTTTCTTCCCTAAACCAAGGACACTTAGGGGAGGCCTGGTCGCTGATCTGCCATGGGAACTGCCAGATGGCTCAGCACAGCTTCGCCTGGGTGGAGCGACCTCCCCGATGGCCCTGTCCCTGGCAGTAGGGGGGGGGGGGGAGGAAGAGTGGAAATTTTAAAGTCAGTGTCATTTCTACAACAGTGTCTCGTGGTAATTGATTGCAGGTTATTTGAAATGCTGCTTAATCCTATTTTAGAAAACACACTCTTGTATTTGTAAAGAAAGAATTCTTGCTGTCCTCGGGGCCTGGCTAAGAACCACGCCCTAGTGCTAATCAAGGTAAAGCCTGGAGCAGTCTGTTAAAATCTCCTAGTCAAAGGAAATAAAGGCTAGGGACAAAGAAAGCAGGCAGTCTAAGCCTGTTTCTTCATCAGACAGGGCTCCAGAGAGACGTGACCCTGTTGTATCCAGTTAGAATGCTGGATATTGAATGCATAAGTCATCCAGTCAATGTTGGGGCTCCCGCCAGCAGGCGAGGGGATCCCAAGGTGGTTGCTGGCCATGGAGGCCATAGGGGCATAGGTTCTCCTGCCCCATGGCTGCTTTTCCCATGTCCAGCTCAGAGTGGGCCCCAGGCAACACAGCTCAGATTGGAACAGAGAGCTATGCAGAGAGCTGTCACAGAGACAAAGGGCAACTGGGCTGCAGATGAAGCAGCCTGGAAGACTGCCCTGGAAACCAGAGGGGCCTCTACAGATTAAAGGAACTAATTCTACTCAAGTTTTTGCATGTTTTGTAGCCTCCCCAGAGGGAAGTCCAGAAGCCCAGGGGTGGCAGTGGCGGCGGATGGGGGTGCCCAGGGTGTTGTCCTCCACCAGGTCGGCCTGGTACACGCTCTTCTTGAAGCAGGGGCTGTTGTCGGGTCGCCACCGTCGCGCACCCACAGGGTCAGCTCCTACGAGTCGCTCTGCTCGTGGCCCAGCGCTTTCTTTACGATGAGCTGCCACTGCTTCTCGCTGTCCAGGGTTTTGGCCACCTGTCTCAAACACGCTGCTGCCTCTGCTCGTAGGAGCTGACCCTGTGGGTGTGCGACGGCGGCGACCAACAATAGCCCCTGCTTCAAGAAGAGCATGTACGAGGCCAACCTGGTGGAGGACAACACCCTGGGCACCCCCATCCTGACCTGGACGTGGGGGTCAACGGGCGGCACCACCACCAAATCGGTGTGGCAGCTGCCGTGCCTGGACAAGGCGTCGGGCTGGCTCAGCGTCCTGACCGCGAGGAAGTGAGCCAGCTGCGCTTCACCGTCATGGCCCACGATCGTGAGCAGCCTGGCCAAGAACCAGGAGGAGAATGGCATGGTCACCTGCACGGTGGTGTGGGACATGCCCTTCCAGCTGAAGCCGGCCAGCGACACGGAGGGTGACCAGAACCAGCCAGCAACTGGCCAGACAGTGGTGGAGGTCTCCAGGATGGCCACCGTGCTGGCCACCGACGACGACAACGGCAAGAACACAGAGGTCGCCTACTCGCTGGTGCCCTCGGTGATGGGGGTATTTGCCATCGACTACACAATGCTGGACCGCGAGCAGACGGACAGGTACGAGTTCAAGGTACACGCCAGGGACAAAGGCCTCCTTGTGCTGCAGGGCAACACCACGGTGATTGTGCAGGTGGCCAACAAAGAACGTGATGCAGGACTGGGTGCCACCGCTTCTGAGTAAGGGCAGCCCAGAAAGGGCTGTGTGTGCCCACCTCTGGGGCCGCCCTTGCGGATGGCAGGAACCTGCCGACAACCTTGGCTGCGGTCAGAGAGGAGTTGAGAGTAAGTCCTTAGCAGGGATGTCGTGTGGGACAGGCTCACTGTCCTGGAACTGCTCTTCACATTCATCGAGTCGCCGCAGCAGACCTGGGCGCCCGGCAGCAGGTTGCTGATGCAGCATCAACACCAGCCAGCCCCTGCCCTGTCCGGAGGCCAGCGGAGGAGCCTGTCTTCTGGGACATCTTCATCCAGTAAGCGGACGAGGCGGAGGCGACTGCGTGGCTGTCCTGCAGCAGGGCCAGATTCTCAGCCTGCTGGAGTTGGACAGCCTGCAGGATGCAGCTTGCACTGTGTCCCTGATGAAGACCTGTGTCCCACAGGCATTTCCTCTCCAGGGACAACCGAGCCAGCTTTGAGGGGTTCCTCCAGGCGCTGGAGCAGAACCGGCGCCCCCTGTGCCTCCGCCTGTGCCTGGTGGGTTGCGAGGTTGCAGATGCCACCTTGGAGGAGGTGTTTCTGATGCTTCTGCGAGATCCCAGAGAGCAGTGGGATGTGGCCCCAAGGATGGGGTTGGAGGCGCAGAGCTGAGGCCTCCAGCATCCACTCTGTCTTGCACGATGGTGCCTTTGCCAGCACCCTCATGCAGGCAGTTGCCTGCACCGGCGAAGCAGCCCGGCTCAAATGCCTGGGCCCCCTCCCCGGCTGACCTCCGGGGCCACATAGAAGTGCCTGTTGGTGCCCAGGGAGAGCCCTGGGCTGGGGGCTGGTCTTTTGGAGGGCGAGGCCAGGATTCCATTGTGACCTCAGACCTGTCAAAACTAGAGGACATCTGCTTGACAGGAAGTACCTGGCAGGAGTGTGGGGGGCTACGGAGGGCACCTCAGGCCCTCTTCCTCGTATGCGGGGCACAGAGAAGGGAGCTCTGCCCCATGCAGCAAGGAACATGTTTTGAATTTTGGGGAAAAGGTGAATGAACAAAATGCTCCCCCCTCAGGACCTTGAGGGAAAGAAGTACCCAGAAGAGTCAATGCTTTGACTCATGTACATAAAACCAAGGGGGGAATGTAAGGGCGGAAGGGCGGTGCGAGAGTGCAGACCTGCCAATAGGGATGCAGAGGAAATGCCCGGCCCAGGACCTTCCCTCAACCAATCAACAGGGGCCACACACATTACTCCACCCACTACTTCTGGCTGTACAAATCCTTTGTTTTGCCTGAAACCCACACTTTGTGCCCTGCCTTGTGGCTGTGCTGGTGGCCAGTGGGTGAGCGTGGGAAGTCCAAGTTAACTTGCATAATAAAGGTCCTCATGTTTTTACAGCCGTTTTGGGGCTCACTCGTAGTCTTTGGGGATCACGACATCTGGGTACAACAGTTGTTGTGGAGTAGAGGGAAGAAGAGGAGGAGATATCATGTAAGGAGGAAAGTCAGGAAGTGAAAAGACCCATTTTAGCCTGGCCCTGCCTGGGTTGGTCTTGCACCCAGATCCGGCCCCACAATGCTCTTTGACCACATTGAAACAGACTCAGAACCCCAAGGTTGAAGCTCTTTTCCCATCCAGGGAAAGCTTATGTGTGTAGGAAGGGAGAAGGAGTGAGAGATAGAAACATCAATGATGTGGGAGAATCACTGATTGACTGCCTCCTGTATGCCCTCTACTGGAGATCGAGCTCATAACCTGAACATATGCCCTGACCTGTAATTCACCCGTGTCTTCCTGGTTGATAGTTCCGTGCTCAACCACTGGTCACACTAGCCCGGCAGAACCGTTATTTTTGACATCAAATAAATAATGTCTGATGATTAGAAACAAGTTTCAGCATTGATATCTCTGTACTATGATCTTCTGCTTTTTTCATTTGTTCATTCAGTAATTCATTCATTTAGCAAATATTTATCAAGATTTTTATGTGCACATAGCAGTAGTTAAGAACCCAAGAGACTAACAAAAGCCAAGTGTATTTTGTACATAGGGGTCTGCAGGGCATTATATAGTATGACAGACCTACAATTTAGGGACAAGTTTTTCAAGTGCCACTCTCTGAATTTGAAGTTAATTGAAACAAAACATAAAGCATGTACGATTAGCCATCTGTAGAAGTTACTCAACCTGGATAATTTAAGTATATCAGTCTCTCCTGAAACATTAGCTATAGCTGTATTTTTTGAGTTGGGGAAACACGATATGAGGTTATTTATGTATAATGCCATAATGACAGAGGCATTAATGTCTTAGACAAAGTTGGAAAAGTATTTGTCAGGGTGTACTATCCATAAAAGAGGAAATAATAGACCAATATTTGTTTTCTAGATGAAAATATCACCAGAGAGAAGGCTAATAACATTTGCATAATACTTTAATTTTCAAAGTGCCTTTGTGTATACTATCTTTTTCAACATTCACAATTGTCCTTTAAACTCA
Source organism: Murina feae (assembly GCA_004026665.1). Classification (NCBI taxonomy): domain Eukaryota; kingdom Metazoa; phylum Chordata; class Mammalia; order Chiroptera; family Vespertilionidae; genus Murina; species Murina feae. Next base: position 11,839 of record PVJC01038631.1, on the reverse strand, counting down.
GTATGATTATCACTTCTGTTTTATTGAAGAGATAATGGAGTCCGAGAGGCCAAGTGACTTTCCAGGGTCACATTGGCAGTGAGGGGCAGAACTAGGAGTGATCTGACTCTAAGGTGAGCATACTTTTCACTGCCCCTCAGCTGTCTGGCAGGCACCAGTAGAAAACCCATGACACTAAGTTAACAAGGCACCAACAGCTTCTCAGAAACAGCCAATTACCTTCATCTGACTCTATGATCATCTAGATCATCTAGTCAACTTTTGTTTTAATCTTCACCCAAGGACATTTTTTTTAGAGAGGATGAAAGGGAGGGAGAGAGAGAGAAAGAGAGAGAGAGAGAGAGAGAGAGAGAGAGAGAGAGAGAGAAACATTGATGAGAGAGACACATTGATTGGTTTCCTTTCGCACACACCCCGACCAGGGGCCAGGGGTTGAGCCTGCCACCAAGGTATGTGACCTTGACCGGAATCAAACCCAGGTCTCTTCAGACCACAGACCAATGCTCTATCCACTGTGCTAAATTGCCTAGAGCTCCAAGTCATCTTTTGAACAATAATTTGGTGTCTTGGGAGAGGCAAACCTGCAGAAGATAATCATTGCACTCAGGACTAACTTCATGGATCTGTAACCAATGTAGTTTCACAGGGCTATGTGCTATACCTTACTCTTGCTTTAGTGCTTTGCTGTCAGTACCTTAAAATTCTTAATTTTTGAACAAGGATCCCCCCCAGTATTTTCATTTTTTTTTCACTAGACATTACATATTATGTAGCTGTTCCTAGCTGCCCAAATAATGGCTACCAGCTGGACATGGGCCCCTGGGTAATCAGCTAATACTTTGGGAATTTGAAGTACATGTGGTATTTGGAAATCAGGAGAGGAGAGGAAGTGGAGGACAGTCTTTCTGGGGAAGAAACTTTGGGAAAGGCAGAATTGTGGAGCAGGCTAGGCATACTCGCAGGAGTAATACCATCTTGAAAGCTTGCTCCCTTTGCTCATTAAAAAATATCCTTGGACAACCAAGATAAACACCTGAACTTGCTGCCACACCTAACCACATTAAAACTACAGCTAAAAGACAAAATGAATATCATCCAGAACCACAGGAAGGCTGGCTGAGTGGAAATTCTACAACTAGAAGGAAAGAGAAAAGTGCATTGAGTCAGGTAGGAGGTGCAGAGGTGTGGAAGTGTGGAGGTATGGAGGCGCAGGTGAAAGGGGCTGGCACCTGGATACGCTGTTGTCTTTTTCAATCTGGAGAGAGATACAAGTTCCTGATTGCTCTGAACTCCAGTTCTGGTCAAGAATGTGGGGACCCAGACTCATGTGGAGAGAAACTTCACTGTCTAGCATTGGGCTGGAATGTGAGGGTGGTTTTCTTGCAGGGTTGTTTGCAGTAGTCATTGTTCCTGCATGGGGGCGCAGAATGTAGAGATGTGGGGAACTCTCCAATTCAGAGTGACTTGCAGCCATTGCTGTTTGCTCCGCCCTGATGATTCCCTAAGACCCCACCCAATTTATAACCCCACCCAAGCTGTGTGCAGAGGCTTTTGCATATGAACGGCCTGGCCTTTCTCCTCCTAAAACCTGTCAAACTGCAGCTGGGTCTGACAACACCAGAGCTTCCAAGAGAAGGCCTAAGGCTCTGTCAGCAGCTTGCATTACTTCACAGCTGCGCCTCATCTGGGAACCTCCAAACCCAAAACAAAGAGGAGGAATATGTAGATCTCTGTAGCTCCTGCTGGGTGGCCTCAAGCAGTGGCTGACTTTGCACCTCCTTAGAGATCCAAGAGCCAGTGTACCCAGTGGTCAGAGGGAGACCATCCAGATTACAACTCTTCACATCCATAAGAGACACACTCAGGGGGCAAACTCAATGAGTGCCAAAGCCCCACTGAAGCAAGTCCTGCCCCATAAGGGTGTATCCAGCACAGAAGTTCTCCCATTGTAGACACAAATATTCCTCATAGTCAATTGGCCTAGAGGTCAATTCCTCCCTGTGATACCAACAACAATCAAGGCTTAACTACAACAAGACTGTGCACACAGTCCGCAAAGGGGGGCACCAAGAGTGTCCACCTCAGGTAATTGGGGTGGCTGAGCTACTGGGCCTTATAGGACACCGAGCACACAAAGACACTCTATCAACACAAGGAAGCAGCCAAAATGCAGAGACAAAGAAACAGGTCACAAATGAAAGAAATGAAGGAAAGAAAACTGGATATAGAGTTATAAGGTTACTCAAGTATCTTCTAGAAACCTCTGAGAAATATAGTGAGAGTCTCAAGGATATGAAAAAGGACCAATCAGAAATTAAGCATATACTGACTGAAATAAAGAATAATATACAGAGATCCAACAGCAGACTAAAGGATCCCAAGAACCAAGTCAAAGATTTGAAATACAAAAAAGCAAAAAAACACCCAACTGGAAAAGCAAAAGGAAAAAAGAATTAAAAAAGGAACCCTTCTGCACTGCTGGTGGGAATGCAGACTGGTGCAACCACTATGGAAGACAGTATGAGATTTCCTCAAAAAATTAAAAATGGAACTCCCATTTGAACCTGCGATCCTACTTCTGGGAATATATCCCAAGAAACCAGAAACACCAATCAGAAAGGACATATGCATCCCTATTTTCATAGCAGCGCAATTTACCATAGCTAAGATTTGGAAATAGCCTAAGTGCCCATCAGTAGATGAATGGATTAGAAAACTGTGGCACATCTACACAATGGAATACTATGCTGCTGTAAAAAAGAAGGAATTCTTACCATTTGAAGCAGCATGGATGGAACTGGAGAGCATTATGCTAAGTGAAATAAGCCAGTCAATGAAAGAAAAATACCACATGATCTCACTTATTTATGGATAATAAAGACCATTATAAATTGATAAACATAAACAGATACAGAGGTAGAACAGCATTGAACAGACTGTCAACCTTCAGCTGGAAGGCTGGGGAGGTTTTGGGGGCAGTTAAGAGATCAACTGAAAGACTTGTATGCATGCATATGAGCATAATCAATGGACAAAAGACACTGGGGGGGGGTAGGGGAGGAGGGGGAAGGTCAAGGGAAAAAATGGAGACTTATCTAACACTTGTTGTAATACTTTAAGCAATAAAACAAAATTTACAAAATAAACAAATAAATAAAAATTTAAAAAAAGAAAAAAGAAAAAAGAGAAAATAAAAAAAAATATGAAGGTAGTATAAGGAGCCTCTGGGACAACTTCAAGTGTACCAACATCCAAATTATAGGGGTGCCAGAAGAAGAGAGAGAGCAAGATATTGAAACCCTATTTGAAGAAATAATGACAGAAAACTTCCTCTACCTGGTGAAAGAAATAGACTTACAAGTCCAGGAAGCACATAGAACCCCAAACAAAAGGAATCCAAGGAGGACCACACCAAGACACATCATAATTAAAATGCCAAGGGCAAAAGACAAAGAGAGAATCTTAAAAGCAGCAAGAAAAAAACAGTTAGTTATCTACAAGGGAGCACCCATACGGCTGTCAGATTTCTCAACAGAAACTATTGAGAATCTAAAAATCAAGTGAATAAAAAATCTGATGAACAGGATAACTGGTGAATAGAATCGAATCAGGGGCATAGAAAGAGAGGGGATTGACAATTCTCAGGGGGGAAAGGGTATTGGGGGTGTGGGAAGAGACTGGAAAAAATCGTACACCTATGGATGAGGACAGTGGGGGGTGGGGGATAAGGGCAGAGGGTGGGGTGGGAACTGGGAGGAGGGGAGCTATGAGGGGAAAAAAGAGGAACAACTGTAATAATATGAACAATAAAGATTTTTAAAAAAAAATACACAGAGAATCTTAAAAGTAGCAAGAGAAATAGTTAGTTACCTACAAGGGAGTACCCATATGACTGCCAGCTGATTTCTCAACTATATCAGGCCAGAAAGGCCTGGCAAGAAATATTCAAAGTGATGAATAGCAAGGACCTACAACCAAGATTACTCTACCCAGCAAAGCTATCATTTAGAATTAAAGGTCAGATAAAGAGTTTCACAGATAAGAAAAAGCTAAAGGAGTTCATGACCACAAAACCAGTATTATATGAAATGCTGAAGGATATTCTTTAAGAAGAGGAAGAAGAAGAAAAAGGTAAATATAAAAATTATGAATAACAAAGTGACAACAAATTCATATCTATCAACAAGTGAATCTAAAAATCAAGTGAATTAAAAACCTGATGAACAGAATAAACTCATGAAAGAATAGAATCAGGGGCATAGAAAGGGAGTGGTCTGACAATTCTTCAGGGGAAAGGAATATGGGGGGTGTGGGAAGAGACTGGACAAAAATTGTACATCTATGGACAAAAACAGTGGGTAGGGGTAAGGGCAGGGGGTAGGGTAGGAACCAGGTGGAGGAGTGCTATGGGGGAAAAAGAGGAACAACTGTAATAATCTGAACAATAAAGATTTATTTTTAAAAAAAATAAACATGAAAAAAAGAAAAATATCCTTGATGAAAGAATTATCACTGCAGTTCTGTATGCTTATTCCTTAAATGCCTCTGAAGGAACTATGATTGACCTTTGGCCAGCACCTAAGAATGTGGTCCCTTGAATCTTTATGTTAGCAATTGATCATTTTGTTATATACAATTGGAGGAATGGCCCATGGTATTCTGGTTTGTCGAATTGGTTTGCACAAATCTCAAGTGTGATTATATGCACCTTTGTTTATTGTGCAGTCATCATTTTGGTTGTCATGGCTGGTTATGTAACAAAATGAACCCTTGCGGCCCACCCCCTATAAAGGCTCAAATGGATTTTCCTGGTCAGAGACATTCCACATACAGCATAATCAGAGAGAAAGTGTTTCTGTGTGACCTGAGATGAAGAAGGTCATCGAAAACCTATACTGAACCTCTCTGTACTTCACTAATGCACATCTATTTCCTGCTGCCTCTGCTCAATATTATTTGCTTTAATAAATTTTAGGCATGAGTATAACTTGTCATTGAGTTTTTTAATCCTTCTGGAAAATCACCAAACAAAATCATAACTTCAGATGTAGTCTGTTTGTTTTCTCTGCTTTTTTATTAACCAAAATCATGTATTCTTATGAAATATCATCAAATAGTAATACTGAATATAGATAATGCTGATATGTATATGAAAAACTATAATCCCAATATAGCCTTTAATTTAAATTCCTTTCTAAATTTTAAAGATTATTTCTTTTACTAAAGATTTTGGAGAGTCTAGATGTGAGATGATATGAAAAGGCTTTTTAAAGATCCTATATAATCCAGATGCCATTTGACTATTTGGAAAGCATCTTTCATTTTGGAAACATGTGCACTTACTAAAATAGACTTGGAACAGCTCACAGAGGACATGCCTTTGTGTCATCTTGCATTGATTACTGCCATTCTTTCTTTTCCAGAATTCTAGAGGTACTGACTCATAGATTAGAAGTGTTTCTCAAAATTCTATCACATATGTCCCTGCCACGCATAGCTCAATTTTTATATCTTTGCAAAAACTTGGCCTCCAATGAGGTCTTAGATTTATTTTATAATCCATTTAGCTAAAATAACTAGAGTTAAATTTTCTTTATACTGTGTATCATTTTTCTGTATACTTAGCTCTTATAGTATTGGTTAAGACATAATTTTAAAACTTACAATGATTTTTAGAAAATGTCAGAAAAACTTATTTTTAAATTTACAAAGTTATTTTCTTCCACTGTATCTCTCTCAGCCATCATGAATACTATTGTTTATATTATGCATATGGTAATTTTGCCATTTTAAAACTTTTAATTAAAATCTCCTTTTTAGTACTGAAAATATAGTTATATGTGGAAATGTAATTATATATAGAAATACAGCTATGTATATTGCTTGCAGAATATCTGTATTAAATCAGTTGACTATAAAGGGAAGTTTCTGTAAACGAAATATAATCTTTATGTGTTGGTGGAAATCAGGTATTTCCCCAAGATCTCTAGAAAAGCATTTCACGGGGCAACCCATGGGAAATTGTGTTGTGGCAAGGATTATTTTGTTGGAAGCAGAACCCTGGGTTTCCAATGTCCTATCTCCATTTATCTCGCCATGAAAAAAGTCCAATGTTGTCTTCAGCAAGGCCAAAACAAATGCCAGTGTCCAGAGTTTCTGCTTTATATTAAAGTTTAATCTTTTGGAGCCTTCATGATCTGCTGCCCATTGGTAAATGAGTGGGTAAAAAAGCTGTGGTAGCCCTGACCGGTTTGGCTCAGTGGATAGAGCGTCGGCCTGCAGACTGAAAGGTCCCAGGTTTGATTTTGGTCAAGGGAATGTACCGTGGTTGCAGGCACATCCCCAGTAGGGGGTGTGCAGGAGACAGCTGATGAATGTTTCTCTCTCATTGATGTTTCTGACTATTCCTCTCCCTTTCTCTCTGTAAAAAAATCAATAAAATATATATTTTTTAAAAGCTGTGGTACATTTATACCATGGAATACTATGCAGCAGTAAAAAGGCAGGATCTCTTACCCTTTGAGACAGCATGGAAGGACATAGAGAATATTATGCTAAGCAAAATAAGCCAATCAGAGAAAGACAAGTATCATATGATCTCACTCATATGTGGAATCTAATGAACAAAATAAACTAATGAACAAAATAGATACAGAGACATAGAAGCATAAACTAGACTGTGGAATTTCAGAGGGAAGGTGCCAGAGGATGAGTGGGTGGGAAGTGATCAACCAAAGAACTTGTATGCATTTGTGCATAACCCATGGACACAGACAATAGTATGATGAAGGCCTCGGGTGGTGAGTGGAGGCAGGCTAGAAAGGATCAATGGGAAAAAAAGGGGACATATGTAATACTATCAACAATAAATTTTTTTAAATGTTTCTATTGATTTATTTTTTATTTGTTTTAGAGAGAGAGAGGAAGGAAGAAAGAAAGATAGAAACATTGATGAGACTGTGAAACATCATCGATCGGGTGCCTCCTGCATGCCCCCTACTAGGGATCAAGCCCACAATTCAGGCATGTGTACTGATTGGGGATGTTTATTTCAGCATTACCCATGATCTCTTGGTCCATGGACTGATGCTCAAACACTGAGCAACACTGGCTGGGCTGTTGATGGATTTTTAAAAATGAAAATAATATTCTCTTATATTATCAAAAAGATTAAAATTTGAAGCTATTATAAAAATACTAGAGGCCTGGTGCATGAAATTCGTGTACTGGAAGGGGGTCCTTCAGCCTGGCCCATACCCTCTCAGTCTGGGACCCCTCGGAGGATGTCTGCCTGCTGGCTTAGGCCTGTTCCCCGGGGTATTGGGCCTAAGCTGGCAATCAGACATCCCTCTTGCAGTCCAGGGCTCTCTCAGTCCAAGACCCCTTGCTTCTTATCACCCACCTGCAGCGGAGGAAGGAGACTCCCACCACTGCCCCTGCACTCACCAACCGTGAGCCCAGCTTTTGGCTGAGTGGCGCACCCCCTGTGGGAGCGCACTGACTACCAGGAGGACAGTTTCTGTATTGAGGGTCTGCCCCCTGGTGGTCAGTGCGCATCATAGTGACCAGTCATTCCACTGTCTGGTCGATTTGCATATTAGGGTTTTATTATAAAGGATATGACAATTGGGCAAAGTTGAACTTGAACTAAATATTTGATATTAAGATATTATTGATATTAAATTTAGGTGTGATAATGATATTGTTTGTTTTTAAATATTTTTGTGTTTTGGACCGAATTGTTTCCCCTTAAAATACAAATATTGAAGCTTTGCAAATTGGGCCTTTAAGGAGGTCATTAAGTTTACGTAAAGTTATAACGTTGTGGTTCTAACCCAATTGTTGTCCTTAAAGGGACCAAATCCTGCCATTATGAAGCTACTTTAGGGGATATTAATTTTAAACATATATAAATCACCCATTCTCACTTCTGAAATCTAATATTCCATTACAGCCCTTCCCCTTTCTCCTTTGTCCAAAATGTCTTAAATACTTCAATGTCTTTGGATATTTTCATGTATTTATCATGTCAATTGAATTCCCTATGTGCATGTATTGAACTTGGATTTTCTCCTGTTAATTTGGTTATTAGCTCAGCCAGAACTTAGAAAGTGGGAGGAAGAGTATTAAAATGTTTAGCCACCACATCCTTATGATACTGTTGTAATTAACTAGTTATTAATAACAGGAAAGGAGATAAGGAAGAAGTTAAATATTATAGGCATGTCATTATAGGCAGCTTCATCAGGAAGCTACAACTTTGACTCCCCAGTGGGGAAAGGGTTCAAGAAAGGGAAGATAAATACTTTTCCAGTGAAGATGGGGTGACATAGGGAAGGTACTTGTCTGTCAATCGTGCCTGGGGACAGAGATGACTGGCCAGAATGGGTGTGGCCACTGCAAGCACACCATTTGGGAATACATAATCCCTTAAACAAATAAGATTGCTCTCTTGGGCTCTTGGCTCTCTTGGGATTCTTGTACTCTTATTGCACTCATTCTTGGCTTGTGGGGCTCTTTTGTGCTCTTACATTCACCCATGGTCTGTGGCCATGAGAACCTCACACGCGATGGACTAATGGCCTGCAGTGGAGAAGTGGGACTTTGGAAACCCAGGGGTATAATGGAATTAAAGTTTTCTGTTATACCTCATCCTCCTGTGGAGGTCTCTAGAATGCTTATTCTAGTGGTGTCCCAAGAAGCCTACCTCAAGCAGCAACCGAGGAAGATGAGGCATGCTCTCCACCAATAACATTTATAAGAAGAGGCAGAGACATCAGGAAGGCAAAAGCACAGAAGAAAGGCCATGTGAGAACACAGTGAGAGGGCAGCCATCTATTAAGTCAGGAAGAAAGGTTTCACCAGAAACCAACCCTGATGGTATCTTACCCTGGACTTTTGGCCTCCAGAATTATATGACAATAAATTTATGTTGTTTAAGACATTCAATCTATAGTATTCTGTATGGAAGCCCAAGCAAACTAATATATCTTGTTTTTTAAGATATATTTGTATATCCTTCTATTAGCTATTTCTCTGTCTATCTAGCATCTACCTAGCATCTGTTTATTTTATTTTTAATTTCCATTTCTTATTACATAAAGTATTACAAAGATTAGTACATATATCTCTTTTATCCTCTGCCCTTCCCCCAGCCTCCCCTACCCCCCAGTGTTTTGTGTCCATTGGTTATGCTTAAATGTATGCATAAAAGTCCTTTGGTTGATCTGTTACCTTCCCCCAACCCTCCCTGTCCTTGGTGCTGTAGTTTAACAGTCTGTTTAATGCTGCTCTGCCTCTGTATCTATTTTTGTTCACCAGTTTACAATGGTTATTATTATCCATAAATGAGTAAGGACATGTGGTATTTTTCTTTCATTGACTGGCTTATTTCACTTAGCATTATGTTCTCCAGTTCCATCCATGCTGCTGCAAATGATAAGAACTCATTCCTTTTTACAGCAGCATAGTATTCCATTGTGTAGATGTACCACAGTTTTCTAATCCATTCATCTGCTGATGGGCACTTCGGCTGTTTCCAAATTTTAGCTATTGTAAATTGTGCTGCTATGAACATAGGGATGCATATATCTTTTCTGATTGGTGTTTCTGGTTTCTTGGGACATATTCCCAGAAGTGGGATCACTGGGTCAAAAAGGAGTTCCATTTTCAATTTTTAGAGGAAACTCCATACTGTTTCCACAGTGGCTGCACCAGTCTGCATTCTCACCAGCAGTGCACAAGTGTTCCTTTTTCTCCACATCCTCTCTAGCACTTGTCGTTTGTTGATTTGTTGATGATACCCATTCTTACAGGTGTGAGATGCTACCTCAGTGTTGTTTTGATTTGCATCTCTCAGATGATTAGTGACTTTGAGCATGTTTTCATGGCTCTTGGCTTTCTGAATGTCCTCTTTCGAAAAGTGTCTATTTAGGTCCTTTGCCCTTTTTTTGATTGGATTGTTTGTCTTCCTTTTGTTAACTTGTATGAGTTCCCTATAAATGTTGGAGATTAAACCTTTATCAGTGATAACATTGGCAAATATGTTCTCCCATGCAGTGGACTTTCTTGTTGTTTTGCTGATGGTTTCTTTTGCTGTGCAAAAGCTTTTTATTTTGATATAGTCCCATTTGTTTATTTTCTCTTTAGTTTCCAATGCCCTAGGGGCTGTATCGGTGAAGAAACTGCTTTGGCATATGTCTGAGATTTTGTGGCCTTTGTATTCCTGTACTATTTTTATGGTTTCCTGTCTTACATTTAAGTCCTTTATGCATTTTGAGTTTATTTTTGTGTATGGTGTAAGTTGGTGGTCTAGTTTCATTTTTTTGCATGTATCTCTCCAATTTTCCCAGCACCATTTATTGAAGAGACTGTCTTGATTCCATTGTATGTTCTTACCTTCTTTGTCAAATATTAATTGAGTATATTGGTTTGGGTCAATTTCTGGGTTCTCTATTCTATTCCATTGATCTATATGTATATTCTTGTGCCAGTACCAGACAGTTTTGAGAACAGTGGCTTTATAATACAGATTGATATCTGGTATTGAGATCCCTCCTACTTTGTTCTTCTTTCTCAGGATCACTGCAGCTTTTTGGGGTCTTTTTCTATTCGAGATCAATTTTTGGAGAGTTCGTTCTAGGTCTGTAAAATATGCCGTTGGTATTTTAATGAGGAATGCATGGAATTTATAGATTGCTTTGGGTAGTATTGACATTTTAATGATATTGATTCTACCAATTTATGAACATGGTATGTTCTTCCATCTGTTTATGTCTTCCTCTATCTCTTTTTTCAACATCCTGCAGTTTTCTGAGTAGAGGTCTTTTACCTCTTTAGTTAAGTTTATTCTTAGGTATCTTAATTTTTTTGGTGTGATAGTAAATGGGATTGCTTTTTTAGTGTCTCTTCTGTATGTTCACTATTGGTGTACAAAAATGCCTTAGGCTTCTTTGTGTTAATTTTGTATCCTGCTACATGGCTGAATTCATTTATTAAGTCTAATAATTTTTGATGGAGTCTTTAGGGTTTATTTATGTACAATATCATGTCATCTACGAATAAGGACAGTTTTACTTCTTTTCCAATTTGGATGCCTTTTATTTTTTCTTCTTGTCTAATCACAATGGCTAATACTTCCAATACTATGTCAAATAGGCGTGGTGAGAGTGGGCAATCCTGTTTTGTTTCTATTCTAAGGGAAATAGTTTTAATTTTTGCCTTCGAGTATGATGTTGGCTGTGGGTCTGTCATAAATGGCTTTTATTATGTTGAGGTATGATCTTTCTGTTCCTACCCTGCTGAGAGTTCTTATCAAAAAGAATGCTGGATTTTGTCAAATGCTTTTTCTGCATCAATTGATATGATTATGTGGTTTTTATCTCTCAACTAGGGGCCCAGTGCACAAAAATTTGTGCACTCGGGATGGAGGGAGTCCCTCAGTCTGGCCTGTGCCCTCTCATAGTCTGGGACCCCTCAGTGGATGTCCTATGATGGCCCCAGTCTGCCAGGCGCCTGTGTGTGTGTGTGTGTGTGTGCGTATGTGGCCACTGGGGACCTGCCCCCAGCTGCATCTGAGGCTCGGAGCAGTCCTCCTGTGTGTGTTTACCTGCTGGGGACCTGCCACCAGGCACACTGTGGAGGCTTGGAGCAGGCATCCCCTCTATGTTGATCTCTCAGACTCTTGCCCTTTCCTGCATGTTGTTCTCTTTTTTGAGCTGTGGCCAGGGCTGGGTGCTGCCTGCCTCCCAAGCTTGCCTACTGCCCATCTTCCTCTAGCCACCAGAAAGCAGGGAAAATCCTGCCTTGTGGTCAGGCCAGCCTTTTCCTGCTCCCTGAT
>PVJC01038630.1:0-16621 GCA_004026665.1 Murina feae | reverse complement strand
CTCCAAAGTTAGGACACCTGGTGTCTCGACTGGGCCTCGGCGTGGACTGCCTGGGAGTCCCCTAATTGCCAGAGGGGACTGGTGGTTTGGGTGGTCTCTGAGACATGCCCTTATGATCTGAAACACCCTATAACGCTTTATAATAAGAGGCGTGGCATTGGGACAACCCAGATCTCAGTGTTTCAGAACACGATGGCCAAAATCTCAGACCCATGGACTGTGTAGGGCCTCCCTGGGGGCCAGTGAGGTGGCTCCAGGATGGGGACTTGGCAATGAATGAGGAGGAGCTTTCTGAGCCCCCAGGCTCAGCCTGGTCTCCCAAGGACCACAGGACCAGCCCCGGCTCCCACCCACCCTTGCCGCCACATCCAGCTCCCGCCAGAGACTCACTCCTTGCACTTGGGCACCTGCAGGAAGTTGAGGTGGACAGTGCCCTTCACGTTGGCATGGAGGGAAAAGAGGCCACCCAAGAGGTAATCCCCCGCCAGGCTGAAGTCCGAGTTCTCAGCCAGCACAGCCAGGACCTGGAGCAGAACGAACAGGGAGCAGACCGCCCTGGCCTGAGGTCCCATGGCTGGGAAGTGGGGTCCCCAGAGGTCGCCCTGCCTCACCAGAGCGCTGGCCGCTGGACTCCAAGGAATTTGCACAGGCGTTTACATAGTGACGGTCCTGCCACTGTCCGGGGTGGGGACAGCACCGGGGCCAGGCGGAGAGGTCAGAGGGCTCCCACAGGAGGGGAGGAGGCGGGAACAGGAGGTTGGAATGCGGAGGATCCCCTCTTAGAAACCGTGGGGCCTGGGTGGTCGGGAAGAACCGCCTTTGGAGGTAGAGGGAGCATGTCCTGCCAGCTGGGCCCTGGCTTTCTGCCTCGTGGCTGAGGACAGGTCGCATCCCCTGATGTTCAAACACCTGCAGTGAAGGACACAGGAGATCAACCAGGAGACAGAGCAGGTTGGCAGGTGGAGGAGCCCGACCTCGGAGCCTGAGCAAGGTGGCCTGGCCTGTGGCAATTAAATGGCATCTGGCCTAGAGCAGGGGTCCCCAAAGCCGTAGCCATTGTCGACAAGAACCAGGCGCTGTGCTGAGTGCCTGTCTCTCTCTCTCTCTCTCTCTCTCTCAGTGGATTTCAGAGAGGAAGGAAGAGGGACAGAGAGAAACATCAATGATGAGAGAATCATTGAACAGCTGCCTCCTGCATGCCCCACACTGGGGATCGAGCCTGTAACCAGGACATGTGCCCTGACTGGGAATCGAACCGCGACCTTCCGGTTCCCAGGTGGGTGCCAAACCATTGAGCCACACCGGCTGGGCAGCCTCCATCTCTCTTAATGCTCTTGAAAACTGGAGGTGTTACTAACCCCGGTTCACAGACAAGGAAACTGAGGCACAGGGAGGTGAAGAAACACCCTGGGTTGCACAAACCACAGAACTGAGACTCAAACCACACAGCCAGCCTCTAGGGTGGTCTCCCCTCCACCCCATTCAAATATAAAACAAATCAAAACAACTCCATGATGCCCCAGGCTGAGCCGGCCCAGAGGACGTAAGGAGCTCTGTCGCGGGGCAGGGCCTGTGCCACAGCCTGAGGGGAGTGACGGTGACCATGAGCTCAGGTCATTGCTACCTACCCTGTCCGTGTTCCGAGAGCTCATCCCATGTTATTCTCACTACCTCTTCTGTTTCCCCGTTTACAGGTAGGAGACTGAGATTCAGAGAGGGACAGTAACTTATTCAAAGCCACAGAGCAGGTTTGTGGATTGAAGGAATCCAAGACTCGAATGGGGGCTGGTGGGAGTGGTGGCAACAAAGCAGATCCAACGTGGAAGGAGCACGGGGCCCCCTGGATAGGGAGACCTTCTTAGTGTGGCTGTCCGTGTGGATGGAGGAGGCCCCTGAGGACCCGAATCTGAAGGAGCAACGGACAGAGGTCAGACGTCTCGGCTCCTGGCCCAGCTCTGTGGCCATCGGTGCACAGGCGGCCCTTGAGCAGGCCCCTTCCGTTCTCTGGGCCTCCGTTCCCCTTCTGTAAAATGGACTCACACGTAGGGGCAGGGGTTCTTGGGAGATTCTGACGAAAGCCCTGGACGCGAACCAACACCTGGCAAGTGCAGCTAAGCATCCGCAAGCAGGGCGCCGCCAGGCTTGGGCTTGTCCACAGACCCCGCGCGGAGACGCCCTGGGCCAGGCGGTAGAGTCTCTACGGTCCTCTGGCCTCGACGTTATCTGAGAGGCAGCTGGATGTGGCTGAGTCACTGACCGCTCTGAGGACAGGTGCCTGGGACGCTGCGTCTCCACGACTCTCCTTCAGGGCTGCACATACAGCACATGCCCTGGTGGCCCAGGCCCGACACCACTGTCACCCTCATGGCCCAGTCCAGGGCCTGAGGTCCCCAAGCTCATACCTGTGTGGCCACTGGTTGCCAAGGTGACAGAGAGCCATGACAAACCTATGCACAGTACATGCGGTGGGGGCAGCCATGGAAATGGGGGGCCCTGGAGAAGCTGCCCGTTGCCTTGTGTCTGCTCCCCCGAGGTACTCATGGAAAAGTGGGGCTGGAGGGGGGTGCCCCCAATTTCCTTCTTCCCCTCCCATGGAGCACAGGGGGATCCCCCAAGAGGGGCCTGATCCCAGGGACTGGGGGCTGTATCAGCCCTTCCCCACCCCACTCACCTGTTTCTTTCCTACCAGTGCTCTCATCCAGGACAAAGCCGGGCAGCTGGAAACCCAGCTCCAATCTGGCTTGGGGTGTGGCAGGGAGGGTCTCCCCAAAGGTCTGGGAGATCGGTCCCCCCAGCCAGCTGACTTGGTTCAGAAGAGGAGGGTCCCTGGGGGAGGCCTCAGAGCCACTTCAGGGGGCCCAGCCTGTGAGAGGTTAGAAGTTACAGTGGAGTGGGCCCTGGAGCTCAGCGGTCTAAGGGTCAGCTGAGGCCTGTGGGAGAGACTCCACTTGAACCCAGGGACCCACTTATGCCTCCTCACCACTCTTGGCTGGGTGACCTCCAGCAGGCTGTGTCTCGAACAGAAAAGGATCTGGGGGTTCCAAATGACCACAAGCCCAATAAGAGCCAAAGGGAAGAGAAGCAACCTTCATGGAGCCTCTGCGATGCTTTCAAACAGCATTACGTCTGCTCAGCAGTGTGGGATTTTGCCCCCATTGTACAGATGAGGAAACCACGGCTCAGGAGCCTAATGCCTTCTGTGAGAGGCCTAATGGAGGCCAGACTAGCTCAAGGTCATCCTGCTGGTTAGGGAGGGCCGGGGGTGAACCCAGGTCTATGGACATCACAGCTCATGCTCCTTACCACCTGCTCCACCTGGTCTCCGGCTTCCAGCTGCTCCTCTACCACTGTCATTCCCTGCCCTCCCCACCAGGCACCTTCGCCTCCATTTAACTAGGGCAGGTGGTAGCTCCAACCACTGCTCGCTCCCTTCCTCTGCCTTCCCTCATCTCCCAGACCAGGGGCTGGTGGCTCCTGAGAGCCCGGGACCTGAGCAGGTGCCCGAGGCCTTTTTGCATGGCCACCACAATAAGTCCCCGTGTCCACGCCGGCCCAAGGAGTCTCTTCATTTCCCTCTGTGACCCGGCCCAGCCGCAGGTCCGGGCTTGGAGCGTGAACCATTTGACTGAGGCGGATGTCCGTGCTACCGCTGTCCCAGGGGTGGCCATTCAGGCATGAACTCTAAGGAAATGAAGGTCACCTGTGCCAGCTCCTGGCTGACAGGCTGAGTCGGAGCGCCTGGGGGTCCAGAGGAAGCATTAGGGTGCAGACCCACCCTCTTCAGAGTCACGCTGTTTCCATTCATTCCCCCACCACACATTCATCCTCGATTCTTGTGTGTCTGGAGGCCAGTGTAGCAAATAGAACCGCTGGTGCATGCTTAAGGCTTTATCTGTGCCTTAAGCCGATGCATTGTTTCCATGCACCTAGATTAGCACCCTTTTGTGTTGTTGTCGTTAATCCTTACCCAAGGATATTTTTCCTTTGATTTTTTTTTTTTTTAAAGAGTGGGAGAGGGGAAGAGAGAGAAACATCGATGTGCGAGGGACATATCCACTGGTTACCTCTCACGTGCCCCAACCAGGGCCAGGGATTGAGCCTGCAACCAAGGTACATGCCCTTGACTGGAATTGAATCTGTGACCCTTCAGTCCTCAGGCCAATGCTCTACCCACTGAGCAAACCGGCTAGGGCGCTGTGCTCAAGGCTTTAGACGTCACGTCCTCAGATACTCATGGTAGCCCGAAAGGTCCATTCTATGGTTCCCATTTTGCAGATGAGAAGACTGAGGCACAGATGATTGACGTAACTATCACACCTCGGTGTGCCTTACCTAATAAGGCCAATGTCAAGGCTCCATGAGACTAGGTAGCTAATGCCCTTAGCCAGTGGTCAGCCAACTCTGCTATCTCAGTAAGGACTACAGAATGCAGCTGCTGTCCTGTACTTCATAAGCTCCAGCCTGGGCCCTGGGTGCTACCCTTTGTCCGGGTCAAGCCCCCTCTTGCACGAGTCAGTGGTAGCCCCTGGGTGAGCAGGGTGGAGGCTCTGCCAAGGATAGTCTCCATCCCCCTCCCAGAGCTCCGAGATCCCCCACGCCAACAGCCCAGATTGCTGGACCTGGGATACGGGTGTCAGTGGTGGGGAATGAATGGAAATGGCATGACTCTGTCAAGTGGGTGGGTCTGTACCCTAATGCCTCCTCTGGACCCCCAGGAGCTCCGAGTCAGCCTATCGGCCACGAGCTGGCACAGGTGACACCCCTATACATTTTCTGTGGGTGGGGACAGGCCAGGACACACGTCCCCCTCCAAGTCAGCTGGTCCAAGTGGGCTTGGACCTAGAAACTGGGCTCAAGCTAAGTGGCCACAGTTGTTCCCCTCATGTCATCTGGCAGCTGAGCTGGGTCTTTGCAAGAGTCAGCACCATGTGTGAACATCTGGGCGGAGGAAAGAGCGGGTTCCAGAACTGGACAGCGGGTTCCTGTGTTTCCAGTGATGCCACGCCCTTGGCAAGTCCCCTCGCCTTTCTGCACCGTCCTCACTGCGGAACGGGGCATGGCAGCACCTGCTTCCCCAGGCGCGAGGGAGAATGAAGCCCCTGGCACATTATTCTCAGGGTTCTCCAGACAAACAGAAGCAAACAGAGGCACACGGAGAGGCAGGTTTATTGTAAGGAACTGGCTCACAAGGTTGTGGGGTCAGGAAATGCAAACTCTGCCAACAGGCTGGCAGCCCGGAGACCTAGGAGGAGCTGCGGCGGAGTCCATGGGCCGTCTTCTTGTTCAAGGGAGGTCGGTCTTTTTCTGTTAAGGCCTTCAGCTGACGGGATGAGGCCCACCGGCATTTGGAGGGTCATCTGCTTTACTCGAAGTCCACTGATTTAAATGTTAACCTCACCCAGGAGCACCTTCACAGAAACATCTGGAATAACATTTAGCTGAAATATCCAGGCATGTAAACTCATCACAGCACGTAACAGCGGTTGTGACATCAGTGGGTAAATGGGTAACATTGGCGAACCATGAATTCTGTGTCTGGCATTGTTCTGAACACTTACATTGATTAACTCATTTAATTCTCATGACAACCTGTGTGGGTATACATATAACACAGATTACTTTTCCCATCTTACAGGTGAAGAGACAGAAGGCCAGAGAGGTTGCACAGCTTTTTGGAGCTGGGATTTGAACCCATTCCATCTGGCTCCAGAGCTCCCCCCACCGCAGCAGGTTTCCATACATCAGTGCCCGCCCCTCCTTCCCTAGCACCGAGGGCACTGTGCTCCCCACTCCTAATGACACACTGGCCATGCCATCACACTTAGAAGCTGTCCCCCACCCCCACCAGAAAGTCTGATTGGATTAAGCCACAGGTATTTTATTGGGTGGTGTCATGGCAAGTCCCATGGCACCTCACAGTGTAAAGCCAGCAGAACCAGGAGCATCTCCACCCCACCTACCCAGCCTCCTGACCTGGCGCCTTGTGGGAAACGGTGCAGAACCCCCACCCTGTCAGGCGGCATCGGCACTCCCCCGACCGCTGGCCCAGGGTGAGGTCATGGCACTCGGTCAATGCCCACCCTACCCTGTGGGGAGCCCCTGACAGCTGTCCTTGAGGAAGGCCTAACACTTTTATGGCTCCATAAAAACTGCTCTCCAAAGGCACCCCTTACAGATCCCTGGCCACTCAGAATCCAACCTAGTTGTCCTAGAGTCCAACGACTGGCTGCATCAAACAAAGAACAGTCCCCACCACCACGACCCCCGCCAGGGGGGTCCACGCAAAGCCACTCGCATACAACGCAAAGGAAGAAGATGCTACGGCCAATCCCAGGACCTGGCAGGACGGGGACCCAGGGCAGGTCTCAGGGGGCTGGGATAGTGGGAGCAGCAGTGACCTGGGCCTGTGCTACCACAGCCAGTGGGAAGTGAGCTCCCGCAGGGAAACACAGCTGAGGGTGGCTGTCCTGGAGGCTGGACCCATCCAGTTTCCAAAACCCCAGCCCCAACAGGAAGGAGGAGCATGTCCCACATCTTGGCAGGTGGCCTCCAGCTGCCCCAGCCTCATCACATGGAGATGGCCAGGAATCACATGGGCATGAGGAGCCCTGGAGAAGGCACATGGGCATCTAAGGCTTAAGGTCAGGCACAGGTACCCACTGGCTCATGTGTGAAAGGAGGATGACCCAGACCAAAGAGGGCAAGGACAGCTAGTGCCCCGGCACCCTGCAGACCGCCCTGGTCACACCCGTTCCTGCAGCCCTGGAGACACCGGGGCCAAGGCCAGGAGCCCCTGTGGGTAATGAGTTGCCAAGGGGCCCAGAGCTGCCTCCTTTCCCCCAAGGGATCGGGAGCTGCCCCACTGTCATTCCCCAAGTCCCTAAACCAGGGGTGGGGAACCGTTTTTCTGCCAAGGGCCACTTGGATATTTACAACATCATTCGGGGCCAGACAACATTATCAACTTAAAAATCAGCCTCTATTTTTGGTCAGACATTTAATTAACTCACCCCTAAGGCCTCAGCGGCCAGACGTTCCCCACCCCTACTCCACCCTGGGCCACCGTGCAGGAGAAAGAGGAAAGGTGGCGAGCCGGGGCCCAGCCGCAGGTCCGGGCTTGGAGCGTGAACCGTTTGACTGAGGCCGATGTCCGTGCTACCGCTGTCCCAGGGGTGGCCATTCAGGCATGAACTCTAAGGAAATGAAGGTCACCTGTGCCAGCTCCTGGCTGACAGGCTGAGTCGCAGCTCCTGGGGGTCCAGAGGAAGCATTAGGGTGCAGACCCACCCTCTGAGATGTAATTCCCAGGACGGCCGATGGGATGAGGGGCAGCACGCCTGTCCCCGAGAAGTGGGACAGGCCAGGATACGGGCCAGTGGGGGCTGGGGGCCAGCCGTTGGCTCTAGAAAAGGGGCTCCCCCCCCGGGGAGCAGCGTGGAGGGGCTGGGTGGGCCCGGTGCACCCAGGTCAGTCACCTGGACGGACAGACAGGTGGACGGCGGAGGTGCCGAGCGGGCTCACTGCATGTAGGAGTAGCGCCAGTCCCCCAGAGGTTTGTGGGTCTCCTTGATGACCTGGGGCGACGTCCACCGCAGGATGTAGTGGGGGCCCCCGGGCTTGTCATTGGTTCCTGTGGGAAAAAGACGCCACAGCTCTGGGCAGGAGGGAAAGGCGTGGGGAGGAGCTGGCGGAATGAAGGGGCACCAGCATTTAACCTAACACAAAATGTGCTTCCAGGGGCCAGTTTCCTAAGCTGTGAGGAGCACCCTTAGCGGAGGCCGGGTGGGGCCGGGACTGGCAGTAAACAGGATGCTGACACTTCTGGGGTCCGTGTGCCCCACCTGCCCGGGGTGACTCGGAGGCAGGGGGGCCACTGTGGAGAGCACCAGCTCTGCCACTAGGCAACTGGGATCTCAGAAAGTCACCAGCCCAAACTGAGCCTCAGTACCCCCACTTATAAGTAAGAGGCAGTTGGACCAAAGTGACCTGGACCAAAAGCCAGCTCCACCACTTCCTAGCCATGTGCCCTTGAGCGAGTCACTTCACCACCCTGTGCCTCAGTTTCCTCCTCTGTAAAATGGGGAGAATTTAGCATCCTGGCTCACGAGGTTGCTGAAAGGACTCGGGGTGAGTACAGTGCTGTTCTTATTACTCTGAACTCCCTTGAAATGAAAGCTCTCGAGTCTCCCATAGGAACTTGGCTCCCCTCTGGAAACAGGGACCCACTCACCAGAGGCTCGGGCCCCCCCAAAGGGCTGCTGGCCCACTATGGAGCCAGTGGACTTGTCGTTGATGTAGAAGTTGCCGGCAGCGTTCCTCAGCATCTCGGTGGCCTCCCGGACAATGTTCCTATGAGGCAGGGCAGCCAACTCAGCCACGGCTCCAGCCCAGATCCAGCCTCCAGCCCCAGCCCAGGCTGGCTATCCCGGTGAGCACCAGGTCTAGCCTGGGGCTGTGCTGGGCCAGCCACCAGTCATCCTGGGGCAGGTGACTCGGGGTCTGAGCCTCAGCTTCCCCACTGCAAAGGGGGTTTCACCTCCCCTCGTGGGGCTCCTGCAAGGACTGAGGGTGTGGGTCAGGCAGCACACACTCAAGGGAGTGGCCCATCCTGGTCCAATTTTCCTGGCCCTCAGGAACTGGGGAACCTCCAAGCTTCCAGCCTGCCCCTCAGGTTCCACTCCCACCTCCAACCCTTCTGTTAAGAGGCAGACAAGGGGAGCCATGGAGGCGGGAAAAGCAAAGCCTCAGGATGAATATCATGGCACCGGTTCAAATCCTGCCTCTGCAAGGTGAGCAGTGCTCCCTGACCTGAACCCGAGTCCCACTCTGCAGCTGAGATGATGACCTCGAGGAGCAGGGCCCCCTCAGACTCAGGGAGCTGGGCTCCCACTCCCAGACCCACCCTAGATCCAAATGTGATAGTGGGGCCCCAGAACTTTAACAAAGGGCTGGGCTGCCTCTGGGTTCCTGTGCTTGGGAGGCCTGCCTGCCAGTCAGGGCTGAGGTGAGGGGAGCGGACAGTAAGCGAGGAGCAGCATTATTATTAAGACCCATGTCCAGGAGGGCAGTGTCCAGGGTGTGGACAGGACACCAGGCCTAGAGCACAGGGGCTGTGGCCACTCACTTATCCTGGGCGAACACTGCCCCCGTGAGGCCATAGCTGGTAGTGCTGTCCACCAGCTGCAGCGTCTCCCTGTACTTGTCGTCTGGGTAGACGTACACGGTCAGCACAGGCCCGAAGATCTCCTGGGAGAGAAGTGAGAGAAGTCCAAGGTCAGTGTCAGCCTGGACCAGCGCCCTGAGGCTTCCCAGCCTGCTCTGGCCTCTGCCTCTATTCTCAGCCCCGGTCCCCAGTCCACACCTCAGCCCCTGCAAGAAGGGCCAGGCGTACAGTGTCCCTCTGGGTTCCCCCCAGGACAGAACCATGCCCAGCTCCTGCCCTGCCCACCCCATCCCGCCGTGGCAAAAGGTCCCAGGACACTTTCTGGGCCCCTGCCAGCCAAACTCACACCCGTAGAGGCACGGGCCCAAGACCGTGGAAACGGTAGGCTTCTGGCAATAGCTGGTCCAGGAACTACCCAACAACATGCTGTCCCTGCTGCCACCAAGGCGTCTTATCTCCCGGGGCCTCAGTTTCTCATCTGTAAAATGGGACTGATAGTACAGCCCTCACTTCAGTCAAGGGACAGCTGTGGCTGGCCACAGGTGAGCAGGTCAGTGTCAGCTGAGAAGACTGCTGCGGGGGTGTGGGCAATGGAAGTGCTACGACAATGGCCAGGGTGGCAGGGCCAGCACTGGGTTTGGGGTCACGGGGCCTGAGCTCAAGGCCCGGCTCTGCTCTCACTGGGTGTGACAGTCACTGTCTAGGGCCTCCCTTTCCTCGGGGAGTTGGGATACGCCCCGAGAAGGCGACCACGGGCAAGGGCTCTGTGTGAGCCCTGTGCTGCGTGGGAGGCTGTCCCCTCGTGCTCCCAGCCACCCGCCCGGGCACCTCCTTCATGATGGGCTCCTGCGGGTCCTTGCTCTCCACAATGCAGGGCTCCACGAAGTAGCCCACAGAGTCGTCACACTTGCCGCCCGCCAAGACAGTGAGGCTGGGCGAGGAGCGGGCGTGGTCCAGCCACTTCTTGATGCGACCGAAGGACTGCAGGGGGCAGGGAGGAAGGGTGTCAGGGACTGGCTAGGGGACCATCCCAGCAGCAGCCCTGCAGTACACGCACCCCAATACAACTGCTCCTGAAGGACCTCAATTCTGAAATGGGGAGGGGAGGGCCCTGAGCGTCTGGACGAGCCATGACAGAGACAAGGGCAGACACGCATGCTCGTGTGTGTGTGTTAGAACTATAGGTAATATATCCACATACAAATAAATGCACATTACATACATGTATTCGGGCATATGCATGGCCATGTGCTTTGTTAAAGCATGCAGATATACACAATGGGCAATAGATTTACAATTGTGAGTACATGAATCACAGTTTATCTTGTATTACTAATTACGGTATTACTTACAACTATAAACCTACTTTTGCCCACCCCTATATGTATGCCAGTAACATGCACATTTATCCATGCAGACCTACACATGTGCCTCTAAACACAACCATGTGCATGAATATCTTTGCATGCATACACGGGTGGATTTGTTCCTATATGGAGATATCCATGTCTGAATGTGTGTGCATTTCTGTGGAAAGCTGACATGCATGCCTACACATGAACATGTGCATGCGTGCACGATGAGATTTATGCACACAGATGTGCAGACCTAATTGCATGTCTGTGTATGAATATGCATTTAAAGGAGCTTGCTGGAGGCGAGTTCTCTGGGTGGAGGATTCTGCCGGAGGCAGGGTGGCAATCTGGCTGCCGTCCCAGAAGCAGTGGGGTGGGGCTGTCCCCCACTGAGGCCCCCTATTTCTCTTCCTCCCTCTCCCACCCAGTCCAGGCTCAGCCCCCCAATAACAACTGGATTCCAGCCCTTACCTTGGCATCAATCACTGCAGAGAAGAAGGTCCCGAAGTCCTCTGCAGGCTGCAGGCAGGGGAGACACCGAGAGACTGAGCTGCCACAGGTCGGACAAAGGCAGGCCCCTCCGGCACGCCCAGCCCCACCCACGGGAACCTCCAATCCCATCAGCCCCGCTGGGCCGGGGCAGGGATGGAGGCGGCACGCACGTCGCCCACTTTGATCCTGCTGTGCTCCTCCAGTAGCCGCTTTCTGATCTGAGGCCACAGCGAGTGAGGCACATAGAGGCGGGAGCAGGCTGAGCACTTCTGGCCACTGTACTCGAAGGCTGAGCGCAGGGTCCCGCTCACCACGCTGTCCACGTCCGCTGAGCGGTGCACGAAGTGGAAGTTCTTCCCGCCGCACTCTGCGGGGGCCAGGGTGGGGGACAAATGAAGGAGCGGTCTCCTCCGGCCAGCTCAGGGGCCCACCACACTGCCTGCACCTGTCCACGGGGCCCTGTGATCAGCCCCCCGGGCCAGGCGGATGAGAGCAGGAGAAGCACAGGGTGAGAGCTGGACAGCATCCCAGAAACCGATGAGCCAGGCCTACTCTCCCACTCTACAGATGAAAAAACTGACGCCCAAGGGTGAAGGGCATCAGGGTTCATCAGGACCAACTCCCCGTTATACAGATGAAATAACTGAGGCCAGGGCCAGGGTGCTGCCCAATACAATGACAGAGGAAACAGCAGAATCCTAGGCCCCCACTCCCCTCCCAGAAGTGGCACAGCTTTCTTTAAGCTTTCCCTTAACCCCTCAACCCAGCAAGAGGAGAGGGGGTCCACCCATGTCAACTGCCAGGGCTCCTTCCCTACTCATGGGACTTAAATTGCTGAATGAATGATGCATGCATGCATGAATGAATGAATGAATGAATGAATAGAATGAAAGAAAGAAAAAGGCATCCTGAGGCACAGGTGCTCTGCACACCCCCAGTGCCTGCCAAAGCGGAGGTTCCGCACCTAAGGCCCCCAGGGCTCAGCTCCTGCAGCTCGACCCCACCCATGGCTGCATCCTCTCCTCTTTCAGGAAAGGGAGGGGTCCCTGGAGCCACCGGGGAGGGGCAGGGAGAGGGGCCCTTACCTCCGGCCAGGCGTGGGAAGGTGCGAAAGCGATCCAGGTTCTGGGCTACCTGCTTCCACAGGTTTTTAAAGGTGCTGAAACCAGAGGACAGGGTGGGGATTAGGGAGCCAGCTTGGGTATTTGAGGGTGAAGGTCGTGGGGGGGGGGGCACAGGCCCCACCAGAAGGGGCCGAAAAGCCAAGTGAGGAATGCCAGGGTCAGCAGCCCAGGAGGCGAGTAGGGGTCCCAGCAGAAGTAATGGGGGACCCAGTAGGTGGTGGCTGCTGGAAATGGGCAGCATCCCAAGCCTATGGGGAGGCAGCAAGGGGAGCCTTGGAGGCAAGATGGTGCAGAGAAGACCAGGGAGGGGGGAGGAAGTACTGGGTTCAAGCTCTGACTCAGGCACTCATGGCTGTGTGGCCTTTCACTCATTACTTAACCTCTCTGAGCCTCAAATTCTGCGCCTCATCTGGGAACTGGAGGGAACAATCCCATGGCAGGGCTTTAACGAGTCCAGTGTTAGGATGGTGCCGGACACACTAGGTGCCGGTGGGGGACAGACGCTGTCACTATCTGCATGGGGCGCTCTCGCCCAGCACCCAGACTCCAGAGGCCAAATTGAGAAGGATCCTGGGAGAGGAAGCGTAGGCCCCGCCTCCTCCCTGGGCGCCTCCTCCCTGGGCTCCAAGTGTGACCAACCTCAGCACAAAACAATAAAAATGCTAATCACCAGGGAGCCGGCGACACAGTAGCTAATACTAATTTATGACTTTCCCACCTTTGAGCCTCTGCTCATCAGAGCATGGCAAATGGGGGCCACGCCTGCTCCGCCCGCTAACAGGCAGGGCCCCGCGGGGCTGCCTGGCAGAGCAAGCCTTTGGAAACGGCCCTCCTCAGCAATTCTAACGCCATGCCACCCGCAAACCCCGGAGGGAAGCGGGTGGGGGAACCTGAGGCCAACAGAGAGAAGCCCCGCAGGGGTCCCAGTGACACCCGGGAGGACCCCTGTGCTGCCCTGATGGTGTGTGGGCGCCCCAAACTCAAAGTAGCCAACATGTGAGTCATATCTGCTGGGCCTTCCGGGTGTCAGCTTGTGAGCATGCCTCCTGCCCCGAGCCTGGACGTTCCCGCTGACTCCCCACCCCGACCCCACAGGCAGGCGATCGAATCTGCCTGCTGCTCATCCCCAGGTCTCCACCCGAGTTCAAGCCCTGTCATCTGTCCCACGTAGAGCGACTTGTGTGCGGAGCAGCAGAGCCATCGCTAGGACAGTGAAAGACACGGAGGCTCAGAGAGGGCAAGTGGCCCCCCAACAGCAGCACAGCAAGCGAGTCCGGTCATTGGCGGACGGTGTCACGTGCCCCTCTCATTCGCTCCTCACAGCCCGGCTCAGGACAGAGGTGCGAGGCAAACCGCCCTGAAGCACCGTCCCCCTCGCCCCGCCCGGCACTTACGGCACGCTGCCGGTGAAGTTGATGCCGCACAGGTGCTCTGAGCTGGTAATCGTGTCCCCAAACGTGGGCCCCTCGGCTGGCACAAACTGGATGATGTTGGGGGGCAGGCCAGCCTCCCTGAGGATGCGGTAGACGGCGTAGCTGGCCAGCATGGCCGTGTCGCTGGGCTTCCAAAGGACCACATTGCCCTGCTCGGGAGGCACACGATGACACAGAAGGCCAGGGGCCCAGCCCTGACCCCACCCACCCTGAAGCATGGCCATCCCTCCCCTGGAACCAGCAGGCCCCTGTGTAGGCCGGGATGTCCCCTACCCGACCACACCTCCAGGTGCCAGGCACTGTGCTACAAACAGCCCTGCCAACACCACCCCAGCTGAGGCGCCTTCCCTCCGGGAGCCTGCCTGCACGGGCTGGCCCTGTCCGCACCCTCGGGGGTTTCTGAGTTGCTGGGTGCTCACAGGTGTGGCTGAGCAAGTGTGCACAAGGCTCTCTGCACGTGTCCTGGGGAGGGCACGTGGGTATCTGGGCGTGTGCGTGTCTGTCTGTGGGCAGAGGCACGGGGACGGCCTTGTGCATGAGCGTCCTCACCCAGCCTTCCTGCCTGGGCCCAGGCCCTGACCACTGTCAGCCCTCTTCCTGCGACTCCCAGACACCCAGGCCCTCCGAAGGCAGGGCCACGTCTGCCCCATCAGACTGGAAGCTCATGAGGATGATGGTCAGCTTCACCCTTTAAACTAAGTGGAGCCCTGACCGGTTTGGCTCAGCGGTTGAACACTGACCCGGGAATCAAGAGGTCACCGGCTCGATCCCCAGAGGGCACGTGCAGGAGGCGGCCGATCGATAATGCTTCTCTCACTGATGTTTCTACCCCGCTCCCTTCCTCTCTCTCTAAAAATTAATAAAAACACTTTTTCAAAAACTAAATGGAGTTTTGCTCAGTGGTTAGTGTTGGCCTGTGGACTAAAGGGTTGCGGGTTCGATCCCTGGCCCTGGTCAGGGCATGTGCGGAAAGCAAACTCTCTATGTATCTCACTGACATCGATGTTTTTCTCTCCCTCTTTCTCTCTCTCTCTCTCCCCCCTCCTCCTTCACTTCTACTCTCTATAAAAAAGCAATGGAAAAAATTTCCTCGGGTGAGGATAAAGAAAACTAGCCATACGACCATGACAACTAAGTCACCAGCACATAGCAAGCGTTCAAAGGTGAGCGGTAGCCATCACCATCACTGACCGTCACCATGGACTAGCCTGCACAGGGCCAGACCTGCCTGGCGTTCGGCGTGTCGCGTGGCCGCCTCATTTGCTCCCCACAACCCTGCACACAGGCCGTCCTCCTTCTGCTTTGCAGACGAGGAAACTGCCTCAGAACAGAGTGGAGGCTGAACGGGGTCACCTAGAGCAGGGCAAGCCGGGACCCAAACCAGCCTCTGACCCAAAGCCTTTCCAGGCCCCACACTCACTCCACCCTGTGCTTCGCCATGACTAGGGCTGGGACCCAGGGGCACAAGGGCGCCTCCCCTCTGTTGAGACGGGAATGATGCTGAGCTCCCACCATCCCTGCCCGCGACCCGTATCTCACCATCAAGGCCGGCGCCCCCGCCAGGTTGCCGCCTATCGCTGTGAAGTTAAAAGGGGAGATGGCCGCCACGAAGCCCTGGAGACAGAGGAGGTGGTGAGGCTGAGCTCAAGGCTTCCAGTAGCCCCCCCCAACCCGCCCCACGCCCTGCACCTGTACCTCCAGCCCCCGGTACACCACGCTGTTGGTGCTGGGCGGCACGCTGATGGGCTGCTCCCCCTCCAGCTCCACGGCAAACTTGGCGTTGAATCGGAAGAAGTCGATCAGCTCGGCCGCCGCGTCGATCTCCGCTTGGATCACTGTCTTACCCTGTGCGGCGGGAGGGCCAGGGGTCAGCAGTGGCAGACCTGCCTCCGCCGGCCCTGACGTGGGACCCTGTGCCCACGGTGACTCCTGCCCCAGGGTAAATAGGTGCCCTCGCTAGGCGAGCTGGGCCTAGAACCAGGAGGCCTGTGACTGCAAACATTTCCTTAGACTGTCTGCGCCCGCCACTGCCCCCCACCTCCCACCCGCCCGCCTTGATGGTGAATGGGAGCTGCAGGGAAAGGACTGTGGGCAGAAAAGACGGGCCTTTCCCGGATCAGGGCCTTTCCCTCCTTGGCACACAGGGTCACTGGCAGCTGCTGGCCCTGCTCGGACATGGCGCCAAGGAAGCTGAGCTGAAACACTGCCCCCTGCTCTGCTCGGCCCCTGCGCTTCTTACAACTTCCCGAGTCTTCACATAAAGAGGGACTTTAATCTGTGTGTCTCCTCCTGCCCAGGCGTGGCTCACCTGGGACACTGGGAGCGGAGCTTGACACCCACCCCAGGGGCTGCTGAGACAATCGGGCGGAGCTGTCATACCGCATCTGTGCAGCAGGGGGAGCTCTCAACGCAGGTAGAGCTCTGGGCTGACCAAACCCTAGGCTCCTTCCTGAGGATGGTGAAATCAAGCTTTCTCCCTCCTCAGCCACTCTCTGGCTCAAATGCACTCACTCAAAAAGCCCAGGAAGACATGATGCAAGGCCCAGAAAGAGGGAGAACGTTAACACGTGATTACTGTTCCCAAAAAGCTTGCAAAGGGGCAACAAACACAAAGGAAGTCACTCCACCCCAATGCGAACTGAGCTGTAGCTGACAAATGAACAGCATCCTCTTAGACAGAGAAGGTTCTGGAAGCCTCATAGTGGAGTTGATATCTGGCCTGGCCCTTGATGGGGCAGAGAAGAGAGCGAGCACTCAGGCAGGAGACCCCAGGCAGAGGCAGGGACATGGGACACCTGTGGTGTCCAGAAATGTCACCAGGTCCAGACTGGCATCATCACAGTGAAGGGCAGGAAGGGCAGCAGCTGGCGAGCTAGAGAGAGGTGGGAACTGCAGGGCTCTGGGCTGGGCTCAGGACCTGGGATGTGCCTCTCGGTGGTAGATCTCGATGGTTTGTAAGCCTAGAGCAGCCTGCTGGGGTGTCGGGAAAACCTGAGGGTGCAGGGTCCCACCACGCCTAGAGGACTGCATAGGGCGACTGTCATTCCAGGCAAA
>PVJC01038629.1:0-16636 GCA_004026665.1 Murina feae | reverse complement strand
GGCCTTTATTATGTTGAGTTATGATCCCTCTATTCCTGCTTTGTTGAGAGTTTTTATAGAAAATAGGTGCTGGATTTTGTTGAATCTTTTCTCTGCATCTGTTGATATGACCATGTGATTTTTTATCCTTCACTGAGTTTATGTGATGTATCCTTCATTGAGTTATTGTTTATTGATTTGAGAATATTGTACCAGCCTTGCATTCCTGGAATAAATCTCAGTTGGTCATAATGTATGATCTTTTTAATGTATTGCTGGATCCCATTTGCTAATACCTTGTTGAGAATTTTAGCATTCATGTTTATCAGGGATATTGGCCTGTAATTTTATTTCTTTGTAGTATTTTTTAATTAGGATCATTCTAGCCTCATAAAAAGAGCTTGGAAATGTACTGTCATCTTGGATTTTTTGGAATAGCTTCAGTAGGATATGTGTTAGTTCTTCTTTGAATGTTTGATAAAACTCACCTATGAAACCATCTGGTCCAGGACTTTTGTTTGCTTGGAGTTTTTTTATTACTTCTTCCATTTCATCAATTGTTATTGGCCTATTCAGGTTTTCTGATTCTTCCTGATTCAGTTTTGGAAGATTGTATTTTTTAGGAATCTGTCCATTTCAACCCTGTTGTCCAGTCTGTTTGCATATAGTTGTTCATAGAATTTTCCTGCAATCCTTTTTATTTCTATAGTGTCAGTTGTTACTTCACCTCTTTCATTTCTGATTTTATTTGGGTCTTCTCTCTTTGTTTCATGATGAGCCTGGCTAAAGGTTCATCAATCTTGTTTATCTTTCAAAGAACCAATTCTTGGTTTCATTGATCTTTTGTATTGATTTTTTAGACTCTGTGTCATTTATTTCCACTCTGACTTTTTTTATTTCCTTCCTTCTGCTTACTCTAGGATTTTCTGGCTGTTCCCTTTCTAATTCTTTTATTTATAATGTTAGATAGGTTAGAGAGCTTTTTCTTATTTCTTGAGGTAGGCCTGTAGTGCTGTGAACTTCCCTCTCAGGATTTCTTTTGCTGTGTTCCTTAGATATTGGGTGTTCATTGTCATTTATTTCCAGGAAGTTTTTTATTTCTTCCTTGAGATCATTGGTGACCCATTCATTGTTTAATAGCATGCTACTTAGCCTTCCTATGCTTGAATGTTTTTGAGTGTTTTTATTGTAATTGATTTCTAGTTTCATGCCATTGTGGTTCAAAAAGATGCTTGATATGATTTCAATCTTTTTGAACTTGTAGAGACTTCTTTTGTGTCCTAACATGTGGTCTATCTTTGAGAATGTCCTGTGTGCACTTGAAAAGAATGTATATCCTACAGCTTTGGGATGGAATGTTTTGTCTTGGTTTCAGATCTTTGCTTTTCATTACCTTGAATACTTCATGTCTCCCTTCTGATGAGAAATCATCTGAAAGCATTATAGGAGCTTCTTTGTAGGTAACAAATTTCTTTCACTTGCTACCTTTAAGATTCTTCGACTTTAATTTTTGGCATTTTAATTATCTGTTTGGGCATGGGTGTATTTGGGTTCTTCTGGCATGGGACTCTCTTTGCCTCTTGAACTTGTGTGACTCTTTTCTTCATCCGGTTAGGAAATTTTTCTGCCATTGTATTTTCAAACATGTTCTCTATCTCTTGCTTACTTTCTTCTCCTTCTGGCACCCCTATAATGTGGATATTTTTCCATTTCATATTATCTCATGGCTGCCTTAAACTATCTTCTGTTTTTTAATTGTTATTTTTTCTTTTTGGATCTCTGATTGGGTGAATTTTTCCTATCCTGTCTTCTAAGTCTCTGATCCAGCCCTCAGCTTTCTCTAATCTGCTGTGTGTGTTTTTTTTCCTTTCAGTATATTCTTTATTTGTGCTATGTCATTCTTCATTTCCAACTGGTTGTTTTTCATATTTTCTATATCATTTTCATGCTGTTGAGCATCCTCATAATTATTACTCTGAACTCTATATCTGCTAAATTGGTTATTTCCATTTTATTTAGCTCTTCTTCTGGGGAAATCTCTTTTTCTTTCATTTGGGGCTTATTTCTTTGTTCCCATATTTTGGCTGCCTGTTTCAGTTTGTTTCTATGTATTAAGTAGATCTGCTATGACTTCCAGTCTTGGTAGGATGGCCTATAATGGGTCACTGTGAGACCCAGTGGCATAGTCTCTCTAATCATCAGATCTGGGTGCTCTAATAATGTCCCTTGTGAGCATTGTGTGGGTTCTCTTTGTATAATTGAGTCTTAGTTGCTATTGGCTCATTTGCACATGAGTTCAACCCTGAGGCTGGCTGCAGTAGGTTCATCTTCTAACACAGTGCATAGTCTGTCCTGCAATTACTTATCACACAAAGCAGAATTCTCCTCTGCAGGGTTTGCTGCCTGCCAATACCTCCCTATAGATATAAGCTTGTGGAGCTTATATCCTGCTCTTTTGTTGCCTAAAGCTGGCCACTGGGTTTATTGGTTTGGGGCCTCTTCAGAGTCTCTGGTGCAGGCCAATGTCACATGCTGTTTGTGACTGGTCCTGAACACCCTGTTTAGAGCTATCAGCAACCCACAGCTTGTGGTTCCCTCTACTGAGGCTGGACCAAACTGTGCATCAAAGTCTGCTTTCCCCACACAGGGCCCAGAGGCATGTCAGGCAGACTCAAAGCACCCAGATATCTGCCTCTGCCAGCAGGCTGATTGTTAATCTCAGTAACTTAATGAGCCTCAGGCTGAAGAGCTCAACTGGGCATAAACTCCATAGAGTGGCGCAAAAGGGTTTCCAGTGGGTGAAATCTTTTTACTTCCCCCTTACAACAGCTGCATTGATGGGAAATCTCTGCCTAAGAAAGATGGTTTCTGCAGTATAGGCAATGACTCAGCACAGGGATCCTGACAGTTGTCCTCTGTGCTCCCTTCCTACCAAGTCACCTACCCCAGGTTCTCCTCACACAGCTCTAGTCCACTCTGCCCTCCCTCTACCAGAGTCCAAAGTAAGTGGCTGCAAATGAAATTTAGTGTATTGACCCTTCATTGAAGTATCTGCATATCTAGCTATCTACTCTTTCCAGGAAAAACCCCCAGTGCTTTTCAAAGCCCGATGTTATGTGAGCACCTTGTCCAGTTCTGGTGCTCTGGACTGGGGAGTCAGGTTTCAGGTTTAGACCAGCCTTTACAGGGGGAACATGCCCCCCCACACACACATACACACAGCTGAGATATCCTCCTGGAACTTCAGCTGATGCCTGTGGGAGCCCAGCAGCCCTCTTGTGCCTCTGCCTTTCCTACCAGTCTCAATGCAGTCTCCTCTTTACATCCTTGGTTATAAGGGTTCTCTCTAGCTAGTCTTCAGTTGGTTATTAAGGATGGTTTTTCTATATTTTATTTGTAATGCCAGTTTGGTACTACCATCTTCTCCCCTCTACCCTATGTTTTTTTATTGGAGCATTTAGTCCATTTACATTTAAGGTTATTATCGACTAGGGGTCTGGTGCACAAAATTTGTGCATGGATAGGTGGGAGAGGGGGAGGGCAGGCAGGGAGGTCCCTCAATGCGACCTGCACCCTCTCCAATTTAGGAGCCCTCAGGAGATGTGCTACTGATGGCTTGGGACCACTCCACATGATTCTCTGCTCTCTGCTGGGCCTGTCTGCTCCACACCATGGGGATGGGCAAGCAGGCCCTGCTGGGTGCTGCCTGTGGCCTATGATTGCCTGATCCTTGGTCACTCCACTTGCCTGCTCTCTGGTGGATGCAGCCACTACCCAACAGGCCTTGCTAGGTGATTGCCTGTGGGTTCCCATTACTTGCTTCCCCTTTGCCACCACCACCACCCAGCAGGCCCTGCTGGGTGCTGCCTACAGCCCCTGCTTGTCTGCTTGAGGGTCATCATGGTGACCACCCAGCAGGCCCTGCTGGGTGATGCCTGCAGCCCCTGCTTGTCTGCTCAGGGGTCATCATAGAGACCTCCCAGCAGGCCCTGCTGTGTGCTGCCTGCAGGGTCCCCGATAACTCATGCCCCCTCCTCCTGTGGGGTCCCTGATGGCTCACACTCGATGGCTCGCACTGCCTGTGGGGTCCCCAATGGCTTGCTCCCATCCTCCTGTGGGGTCCCCAATGGCTCGCTCTGCCTGCGCGGTTCCTGGTGGCTCGCACCCCCTCCTCCTGCAGGGTCCTCGATGGCCCGTGCCCCTCCTCCCGTGGGGTCCATGAATGATCGTGTTGCCTGCAGGGTCCCTGATGGCTTGCACTGCCTGCCAATGACTCGCATTGCCTGTGGTGTCCTTGATGGCTCATGCTCCCTCCTCCTACAGGGTCCCCAATGGCTCCTGCCACCTGCGGGGTCCCCAATGGCTCATGCCCCCTCTTCTGCAGCCTGGCTGGGCACCGCCTGTGGGGTCCTTTATGGCTTGCGCCCCCTCCTCCTGCAGGGTTCCCGATGGCTCATGCTGCCTGTGGGGTCCCTGATGGCTTGCCCCCTCCTCTGCAGTCTGGTTGGAAACCTCCTGTGGGGTCCCAATCACTGGCTCGCTGGCTGCTGGGCAAGCCTGTGGTGTCCCGATTGCTGGCTCCCCCTCCTCTGCAGGTGGCACCCAGCCGGCCCTGCTGGCTGCTGCCTGTTTGTCTGCTCTGGGTCATCATGGTGACCTCCCAGCAGGCCCTGCTGGGCGCTGCCTGAGGTCTGATTGCCTGCTGGGGTCCCGTTGCCAGGGTAACTCCACCAGTATCCTGCCCCACCACTATGGACGCTGCCATTTTGTCCCGGAGTGATGGTTAATTTGCATATTACTCTTTTATTAGCTAGGATAGGTACATATCTGTTGCCACTTTTCTTTTTACCTTTGTTTCTCTCTTACACATGTTTTCCTCTTCTTAAAGCAGTTCCCTTAGCATTTCTTGCAATGCAATCTTGGTATTAATGTACTCCTTTAGCAATTTTTTTTTGTCTAGGAAACTTTTATTTCACTTTTAATTTTTAATGATAGCCTTGCTGGATAGAGTAGTCTTGGATTCAGTCCCTTGCTTTTCATTACTTTGTGTACTTTATGCCACTCCTTCTGGACTGAAGTTTTTCTATTGAGAAATCAGATGATAATCTAATGGGAGCTCCCTTGTATCTCTCTCTCTCTCTCTCTCTCTCTCTCTCTCTCTCTCCCTCCTTTTAAGATTTTTTCTTTGTCTTTTACATTTGCCATTTTAATTATGATGTCTAGGTTTGGGTCTTTTGGGGTTCATCATGATTGGGACTCTCTGTGTTTCCTAAACTTGTGTTTCCTTCATCAGGTTAGGGAAGTTTTCTGTCATTATTCCTTCAAACAGGTTCTCTATTCCTTATTCAGATTCTTCTTCTTCTGGTACCTTTATGATGTAAATATTGTGCCATTTCATGTTGTTCCAGAATTTCCTTAAAATATCCTCTTGATTTTTAACTTATTTTTCTAATTGCTACTCTGATTGGGTATTTTTTTCTACTTTACCTTCTTATTTGCTGATTGATTCCTCAGCCTTTTATAATCTATAATTCCTTCCAGGGTATTCTTTATTTCAGCTATGTCATTCTTTATTTCTGATTGGTTCTTATTCACTGTATTTTTTCATGCTGACATAGTTCCCACTAAGTTCCTTGTAGTCTCATTCAGTTGCTTGTAGTTCTTCCTAAGTTTTTTGAGCATTCTTATAACCATTACTTTGAACTCTATATATGATAAATTGCTTACCTCCATTTCATTTAGATCTTTTTCTGGTGATTCCTCCTATTCTCTCATTTTGGGACTTTAGCTGTCTCTTTGTGTTTGTTGCCATGTATTAGATGGAATTGCTCTGCCTCCCGATCTTTATGGGTTGGCCTTATGTAGGAAGTGTCTTGTGGGACCTAGTGGTAAAACCTCTGAGCTGGATGCTCTAGGAATGTCCCTTGTGTGGATTATTTGAGCTCTTCTGTTCTAATTGGGTCTTGATTGCTAATGCCTCATTTGAGATTGTGGTCTCCCCTCAAGCTTGTTGACTGTAAGGCTCAATCCTGACCATATCATGCCAGCTGTTATAAGGTACTAACAGAACAAACCAGTACAAATCAAGATTGAACTGATAACACCATGAAATCTGACACCTTGTCTCAGATTTGATTCCAGTCAAAGGTATGTACCTGGGCTGCAGTCTCAATCCCTGGCATGGTCAGGGCATTTATGGGAGGCAACCAATCAATGTGTCTCTCTCACATCAATATTTCTTTTTCTCTGTCTCTACCCCTCCCTTCCACTCTCTCAAAAAAATTAATGGAAAAATATCCTTGGGTGAGGATTAACAAAAAAACAAACAAAATAAAGCAAAACAACAAGAGAGACTAAAAATGAAAAAGAAAAGAAAACAAAGAGTACTAAATGGCACAAGATCAAATTAATTAGTAGGGGCTTGGGGTGAGGGGGGTCAAAAAGAAGAATTTGTTTCTGTTTCTGTCCCAAATAAGAAACAGAAACAAACTTTGGATTTGCTGTTTGTGGAGCTCACTGGATTTTGCTCTGATGTTATTGATTCTGGCCCTTTTAGTCATTGTCCCTGCCTGGTCCTGGGCAACCTGGATGAAGTCTGTTAGGGTGGATCCCCAAATGGTCTGGTTGACAAGACCTCTGTAGCCCAGAGGCTGGATCTGCTTTGGGTCTCACACCTTGAATTTTCCTCTTCTGAGTTCTGCAGGAGTTTCTGGGACCTGGCCAGGATGGTTTGAATAAACTTGAATTGGGAGTGGTATCCATTGCTTATAGAAGGGGAGACAGTCACTTCCTGTTTTTCCAATGTCTCAGCTCTTCCTGGCTTGTAGGCACTCCCTCACTACCACCTCAAGCAGAGGGAGGCATAAAAATGAGAGACAGACTTTTGAGATAAAGACCAATTCTAACACATTGATTCAGAAATCACCAATCTTTGGTACCCAGATGTGGGTGAGGTTGGGGATGTGAGGGGATGGAAAGTTTCCCTTTGTGTTTTCTGTCTGACCTTGGTTACTATTTTATTACTAGTCCATAATAGGACCCATCCAACACAACTTAGGGAGAATATTATATTCCAAACTAATGTTTTATTAGATATTCCAATCCTAGTCTCAGATCATTCCAACACAGGATAGAAACACTCTTGAAACTGTTGAAAACTTGCCCTAACTGGTTTGACTCAGTGGATAGAACATCGACCTGCAGACTGAAAGGTCCCAGGTTCAGTTCTGGTCAAGGGCATGTACCTTGGTTGTGGGCACATCCCCAGTGGGGAGTGTGCGGGAGACAGCTGATCAATGTTTCTAACTCTCTATCCCTCTCCCTTTCTCTCTGTAAAAGAATCAATAAAAAAAATTTTTTTAAAAAGAAACTGTTGAAAACTAAAAATATAAGTAGGTAGTGCCCAACTTAGTTCCAAATAATCTACATGGTTGGACCTTGAAGTGAGAGTAATGGAAAGGAGGGAGAAAAGTGGGAGAGGAAAGGTAGAGAGGAGGGAAGATAAAGTACAGGAGGAGATGGGGGCAGCCAGCAGCCACGGAGCTAGAGCAAGCAGGACGCTTCCATTACACCAGGAGTAAACTGCCTGCCTAGGCCGGCTGAGCCTCTAATCAAGGAAACAATGTTTCAGTTATAGAAGCCACAGAGCTGAAGCAAACAGGAGGCTTTGTTGCCTGCCTAGGCCTCTGCTCAAGGCAACAAAGTTTCAATTATAGAAGATAAATAAACCCCAGAAACCTAATTCCAGCCAGCCTCACTGGGATATTGGATCAAAGGGAGCTGTGCACAGCCTGAAAATGGCTTTCTGTTCCTCACCCAGGCTGCACAGGCACCCCAGTAAGTACCTGAACGCTGAACGGCCTGTGGGCAGCCTGAAAACAGCCCTTCGCCACTCACCCAGGCTGGCCACACCCCCATGGGGTGAGGATCCCCACTGGGGGGCTTGGCCAGCCTGAAAACAGCCATCAGCCCCTCACCCAGGCTGGCCAGGCATGCCAGCAGGTGGAACATCCCCCCACAGGATCCCAGACTGTGAGAGAACACAGCCCGGGCTGAGGGACTCCCCCAAGTGCACAAATTTTTGTGCACCGGGCCCCTAGTTTGTTAATAAAGGGTATACTAGTTCTGAATGCACTGATAAATGTTCCACTGTTTATTTAACTAGAACCTTATTGATGGACACTTAGGTTATTTCAAACATTTTACTTTTGCAAATAATGTTGCAATGAAGAGCTTTAGATACATTTTTTTCCTATTTTTAGTGTTTAAAATTTTAATGAATTACTAACATTAAAAATCCAGGATACTTTTCATATAAAAATCTAGGTTTCTGTCTTCTGATAAAAATGGAAAATTTCGTCATTTTGTCATGAGCTGTTGTTCCTGCCTGGCAATAATGATCTGTAACTGAAAAGTAGTTGCCTACTTTTGACAAGGTATATTTGTCTGTTGGAGTTGCCATTACAAAATACCACAAACTGAATGTCTTACACAACTGAAATTTATTTCATACAGTTCTGGAAGCTCAGAAGTCCAAGATCAAGGTGCCAGTATGGTAGGTTTCACTCTAAGGCTTCTTCTCTTAGCTTGTAGACCATCTTGCTGTGAGCTTTTGTTTATGCACCTTGTGAACAGGAGAGAGCCCCTTTTGGTGTCTCTGCCTAAGAGAGTACTAATCTTATTGGATCAGCACCCCATCTTTATGACTTAATTTAACCTTATATCCTAACTAGGGGTCTGGTGCACAAAAATTTGTGCACTCAGGGGATCCCTCAGTCCGGCCTGTGCCCTCTCGCAGTATGGGACCCCTCAGGGGATATACACCTGCTAGCATGCCTGGCCAGCCTGGGTGAGGGGCTGATGGCTGTTTGCAGGCTGGCCAAGCCCCCCAGTGTGGACCCTCACCCCATTGGGGTGTGGAAAGCATGGGTGATGGACTGAGGGCCGTTTTTAGGCTGCCCACAGTCCCTTCAGTGTTCGAGTCTCTACTGGGGTATCTGGCCAGCCTGGGTGAGAGGCTGAGGGTCGTTTTCAGGCTTTCAGACTGCCCACAGCCCCCATTAAATCAAGGTCCCAGCAAGGCTGGCTGGAATTAGGTTCTGGGGTTTATTTATCTTCTATAATTGAAACACTGTTGCTTTGAGTAGAGGCCTAGGCAGGTAAGGAAGCTTCATGTTTGTTTCAACACCATGGCTTCTATAATTGAAACATTGTTACCATAAGCAGAGGCTCAGCCAGCCTAGGCAGGCAGTTGCAACAGAAGCCTGCTGTTTACTCTAGCTCCTTGGCTGCAGGCCGTCATCTTGGCTGGGTTAAGTTGCATACAGCCTCTCTGATTGACTGGTGGGTGTGGCTTGGCTTGTGGGCGTGGCTTAGGCATCCTGGAGAGATGGTTAATTTGCATATTACTCTTTTATTAGATTAGAAGGTCTTATCTCTGAATATAGTCAATTTGGGGGTTAGGAACTTAACTTAAGAATTGATGCATTGCCTTTCCTCACAAATCATGAAAATATGTAAATAGGAGAAACCAAGAAGGCAGCATAGGTAAACACCGGAACTGCAGCCGTGCACAAGCATTTCAAAACCACAACGAAAAGAAAAAATGGACACCACCCAGACCCACAGGAAGGCTGGCTGAGTAGAAATTCTACAACTAGAAAGAGACTGAGACTCAGAGGAGGTGTAGAAATAAAGTACAGAGGTACGGAGGCACACACGGCAAAGGGACTCACAGAAAAGGCTGGCAGCATTTCATACAGGAGGGAGGCACAAGCTCCAGAGGGCTCTGAACTCCAGTTCCAGGCCAGTTTCTGGGGACTCAGAACCATACGGGGAGGAGCTGGACTATCTGGCACCGTCTGACACCGTCTGACACCATCTGGCACCATCTGGCACCAGGAGAAACTCCAGAGTGGCTTGAGACCCAGTGCCTCTTAGGGCAGGGCTGAGAAGCAGCCATAGCTGGTTGCTCTGCCCTGTAGACTCCCCAAGACCCTGCCCACCCAAGCTGTGCACAGAGGCTTTTGCATATAAAAAGCTGAGTAGCCTCAGGCAAAGGCTAAATTAGCAACTCATTGGAGATATAAGAGCCAGCGTACCCAGTGGTCAGAGTGGTACCATCCTAAATACAACTCCTCAAATTCATAAGGGACACACTCAGGGGGCAGACTCAGTGAACACCAAAGTCCCACTGAAACAACTCTTGCCCCATAAGGGTGTCTCCAGCACAGAAGTTCTCCCACTGTAGACACAGCTGATTCTCATAACCAAGTGGCTTGGAGGTCAATTCCTCTCAGTGATCACCTAACACAGAAAGCCACTCTATCAACCCAGGGAAGCAGTCAAAATGTGGAGACGAAGAAACAGATCACAAATGACAGAAAAGGAGAAAAGCAAATGACTGGATATAGAGTTCAAAACCACGGTTATAAGGTTTTTTCAAAAATTTTCTAGAAACTGCTGATAAATTTAGTGAGACCTTCAATAAATCTAAGCATACACTGACTGACATAAAGAATATTATACAGAGATCCAACAACAGACTAGAGGAATGCAAGAATCAAGTCAAAGAATTGAAATACAAAGAAGCAAAAAACACCCAAATGGATAAGCAAAAAGAAAAAAGAATCCAAAAATATGAACACAGTGTAAGGATCCTCTGGGACAAGTTCAAGCGTACCAACATCAGAATTATAGGGGTGCCAGAAGAAGAGAGAGAGCAAGATATTGAAAATCTATTTGAAGAAATAATGACAGAAAATTTCCCTTACTTGGTAAAAGAAGTGGACTTACAAGTCCAGGTAGTGCAGAGAATCCCAAACAAAAGGAATCCAAAGAGGACCACACCAAGACACATCATAATTAAAATCTCAAGGGCAAAGACAAGGAGAGACTCTTAAAAGCTGCAAGAGAAAAGCAGTCGGTTACCTACAAGGGGGCACCCATATGACTGTCAACCTATTTCTCAACAGAAACTTTGCAGGCCAGAAGGCAAGAAATATTCAGTTAGCAAGAACCTACAATCAAGATTACTTTACCCAGCAAAGCAATCATTCAGAATTGAAGCTCAGATAAAGAGCTTCACAGACAAGAAAAAGCTAAAGGAGTTCATCACCACCCAACCAGTATTATATGAAATGCTGAAAGGTGTCCTTTGAGAAGAGGAAGAAGAAAAAGTAAAGATAAAAATTATGAACAACAAATACATATTTATCAACAAGTGAACCTAAAAATCAAGTGAATAAAAAAATCTGATGAACAGAATAAACTGGTGAATAGAATAGAATCAGAGGCATAGAAAGGGAGTGGGCTGACAATTTTTGGGGGGAAAGGGATGTTGGGGGTGCAGGAAGAGACTGGACAATAATTGTACACCTATGGATGAGGACAGTGCCAGGGGAAGTAAGGGCAGAGGGTGGGGTGGGAACTGGGAGGAGAGGAGCTATGGGGAAAAAAATAGGAACAACTGTAATAATCTGAACAATACAGATTTAAAAATAAATAAATAAATAAATAAATATAAATAATGAGTGGAAACCAACAGATGCCCACCAGCCTCAAACACTGGCAACAAAATATTGAGAGTGCATTTTTTTCTGCTTCTTGAAATTGCTTTAGGTCTATGGAATTGCTACTCTTTGGGTAAGGAATTGCTACACCCTCTTTCTATATGAATTGCAGACATCATTTAATCTGTTTTCCAGTCTCATATATACACTGTAGTGTGAGTGATGGAGGCCAAGTAGTTAAGCTGCTGGGGACTGAAGCAGAGCTGGCTGAGCTGGCTGCGTTGTCCAAATCTTTAGCTCAGAAGGAAGCCAGATTTTTGTGTTTGCTCATTTCCTTTCCTAAACATGAGCTTGTTGCTTGCTGCAGTGCAACAAGCTATGAATTCAAAATAGGATAGAACAGTTCACTGAGTTTTATTTCAGATGAATGTTCAGTTTTAACTGGTGACCCCAGAGGATCTAAAGCCACAACAAGGGGGAAGGAAGGACATAGGAGAAAACAGGTTCCTGTAGAACTTCCAGGTTTTCCTGTGTCTAAGAAATTCTGAGAATAATAACCTTTCTAGAGGCAAATCAACCCTTCTTTCAAGGTAAATACAAAGGATGCTCATTCTACTATATGCAAATGCAGTAAGCAACAGTTTCAAAGTGAAAAAATGTGAACGTGTTTCTCATTTTCCAAGTCTTAGATTTATTTTTATTCTTGGATATGGCACACAGCAAATAACCTTTCTTTGTTTGAGCTGAATAGTAGTGGAGGTGCAATTCCAACTTTACTGAGGCTGGTTTTTTGTTCTAGGGGACAAGTTTCCCTTTACTGGTGTCATTTAACTTTTGCAACAGTCTCAGTGCCATTTAGTGTGAGAATATTTGCCACAAGTCTAAAGGAAAAAAGCACTAGCCAGATTTTTTTGTAACTTTGCTGACAATACAGTGTAGTAAGTATTTTTCTTGCAGTGTCCATGAAGCCTATGGGTAAAATGACCATCATTTCAAAGCACAGTAATTATTGAACACTTCCAAATGGTTTACTAAGTGCTTTACATGCTTTTATCCTTAATTTAATCCTTCAGTAATCTAATGAAGATGGAAAGTAGGAGAGTTACTTTTATTCCAAGATTCTAGAGCTCTAAGTACCAGACCTGAGCCTCTGACTCAGACTTCTTTTTCATTACTTCATTCATTTCTATTTTTTTTCCTTTATTCTTTTTTTTTAATTATGGAA
This sequence comes from Murina feae, assembly GCA_004026665.1. Taxonomy (NCBI): domain Eukaryota; kingdom Metazoa; phylum Chordata; class Mammalia; order Chiroptera; family Vespertilionidae; genus Murina; species Murina feae. The sequence goes on along the minus strand of PVJC01038629.1, from coordinate 3,922 downwards.
AAAGCACTTAACATGAGATCTGCCCTCTTAACACAGTTCTTTCCTTTTAATTATATGTATTTTATTGTTATTATGTCTTCAATATTTTTCTTTTTTTAACACATTTTAACACATTTTTAAATAGACAGTACATTATTGTTGACTATAAGAGCAGTGTTTTACACAGCAGATCTTGAGAGCTTATTCATCTTCTGCCTTTTAAGTATTAATTTAGAGAGTCAGACTATATCAAAATAATATTTTAGCTTCTACACAACCTGATATTGTACAAGTGAGAGCTATTGGACTTTTGGAGGCCAAAAGTCATCTACATAGAAGCAATCTTAGCAGGCCAGGCTAGGAAAAACCCCTTTTACCCAGATCTTTAGTACATTTGTTGGGAATGGCAAATCATCTGCTTATATAAAGATCAGTCTTATACATACCACTAGAGGCCCGGTGCATGAAATTCATGCATGGAGGTGGGGGGGAAGGTGTCCCTCAATCCCGTCTGCACCCTCTCTAATCTGGGACCCCTCAGGGGATGTCCGACTGCCAGTTTAGGCCCAATCCTGCCTGCACCCTCTCACAATCTGGGACCACTGGCCTGCCTGCCTGCCTGATTGCCCCTAACCATTTCTGCATGCCAGCCTAATCACCCCCAATTGCTCTTCCCTGCTGGTCTGATTGCTCACAACTGCCCTCCCCTGCCACCTTCATCACCCCCAACTACCCTCCCCTGCCAATACCCACCACCTACACCAGGACCTGCCTCCTCTGCACTGCATAGAGCCGCAGGACCCCCAGGCCTCACCACACAGAGTGGCCACCAGGCTCTGCCTCCACTGTGTGTGTGGCCATCTTTGTGGCTGCCATCTTGTGGTGGCCATCTTGTGATGACATTGTGCAAGGGCATTGTGCAAGGGCATGATGCCACTTAGGCTTTTATTATATAGGATTCAGAAACACAGGTTCAACCTTTGGAGTCATTGTTTTCATTTATTATGAGAAGAGAAGACAAGAAGCAGAAAGAAACAAGATTTATGGATTCCATATGGGCTAGTAGATTTCATTTGGGTCTAGTCTGGTTTTCTGTAGGTTGTCTTCCTATTTCAGTGGGCCAAAAATGTACAGAGAAATTAAGCTAATAAAAACCAGAAAGAAGGTGGAGAAAATGGCAGCAGAATAGGCAGAACTGTTGTGAACCTAAGCCCAAGGTCAGACTAGAAATACAACTAAATTGGAGAATATTCACATGGAATTACTGACAGAGGTCCAGCTAAGGGGGAGAATTACATCAAGGAAGGACAGAAAACACCTGGAGACCCATAAGGGGGGCGAGGTTGCGAGAGGAGCTGACCCAGCTACCAAGGGTGGTAGGCCAGTGGCCTGAGAGGGAGGAGGGAACTCCTCACTACAGGAGAGTCTGTTCCCTAAGAAGATAGAGGCCCAGAACCCAGGCTAAGCTCCAGAGCCCAGAGCACCAGAGCCAAGACTTGCAGCACCCGTATCATCCAGCTATGAAGGTGGCAGGGCTGCTGGCTGCAGCAGAGCCTGGAGCCTATAGACTGGAGACAGTTGGAGAGAATGTGGCAGTTTCATTTTTTGCTTTTTTTTCTTTATGTTTTTTTTTTCTTTTTCTCTAAACCCAGAGCACAGAAGTTTTCATTTGCAACTACTCACCAGAGGCTATGGTGTAGAGAGGGAGATGTGGTCTCCAGGAGCCTCAGGAAAAGCTGGAACAGGAAGCATTGCACAGAGACTTGGTGGAACATCAGCCAGGAGCATTACATCATAGTTATCAAACTCAAATGGCCATTTTTACTGAGAGAAGCTAGCCGCTTTCAAGAAAGTCTGGGGCAACCAGCAAGATGGCAAGAAGAGAGAGTGTGTAAGGGAGTGAGGGAGCAAAAGGGGAGTGTGTAGACATGTCTGGAGAGTGTGTGTGTGTGAGTTAGGAACAGTTAGATCCTGCAGGACTCTTGGGGGCTGGCAGACTGGGCTCTCTTAGACTGTGAGACCCTACTGCTGCTGCAAACACTCTTGGGCAGCTGACACTGGCACAGAAACTGCACCATCTTGAAGGGCACAACTGCTGTGACTAGGATTCTAGCCTCACCACCACCCAAACTGGCCTCAGATGCAAACTGAAACCCTACAGCCACACTGGACAAAGACCTGCTGCCAAAGCTGCAGACCCAGGGACACTGAGAACCCAGACATCTAGGCTGCAGGTTTCTGTGAGTCACAGGGAGCATCCTCCTCCCTCCTAGCCCATGGCAGTGGCATAGTGCCTGAGCAACCAGTGGCGTGTGAGCGGGCCTCCCACCAAATTGGGTGGCTATTCAACCCCGCCCCCTTATCAGACCAGAGACTTTGATTATCGACACACACTGAAGGCAGGCCACACTGACTTTGATTCTTGGCACACACATTTGGGGACTCTTTCTCATCACACATGAATGGGGGCCCTGATTCTCAGAGCACATTTGAGGCAGCACCAAGTGCCAGAAACTCTGATTCTCAATTCTTGACATGTGCACCTGGGGACTCTGGTTCCCAACACATGTTTGGGTATCCTGATTCTTGGCACATGCATGCAGGAACTCTGTTTCTAAGTGTGTTTATGCAGGCACTTTGATTCTAGGTGTACATGTGAAGCTACACCGTGCACCAGCAATTCCAATTCTTGGCACAAGCAGGGATGCTGATTCTCAGTGCATACATGGGCACCCTGATTCTCGGCACAGGCACGAGGCCATAACTCTGATTCTCAGCACAGACACGTGGGGACTCTGGTTCTTGGTTCGCAGCTTCCACCAACCACAGCAGTCACACATCTCAGTGTCTGAGCTCTTCATGACACTTGGGTGGCCTGACACTCCTGCCGCACATGGCTCAGGCTCCCACAGCTCAATGCTTAGACCTTCTGGTGATAGCTAGAACGAAGAGACAACAAAACAATCCCCAAAGGGAAGAAAAAGAGGAGTACCAAGAAAGGAAATAAGTGAAACGGAGGCATGCAATATGTCAGAAAAAGAATTCAGAGTAATGGTCATACAGTTCATAAGCCAGATGGATGAGAAACTCAACAACCTATGCAAAAATCAAGAAGAAATCACAAGTGATATAGCTACAATAAAAAATGCAATGGAAGGTTTCAACAGTAGACTAGAAGAAGCAAAAGACTGAATTAATGAGTTAGAAGATAAGGTAGAGAAACAAGCCCAATCTGAACAGCAACTGGAGAAAAAAATTAAAAAGCAGGAGGAGATCCTAAGGGAACTTTGGAACAACAGGAAATGAAGTAATATACATATAATAGGGTGCCAGAAGAACAAGAGCAGCAATGATTAGAGAATACATTTGAAGAAATAATGACAGAAAACTTCCCTGACATGGGAAAGAAAAAAAGTCACACAAGTACAGAATCCCAAGAAGATGAACTCTAAGAAATCCACACAAAGACACATCATAATTACAATAGCAAACATTAACAACAAAGAGAGAATCTTAAAGGCTGCAAGAGAGAGAGAGTTATCTACAAAGAATCCCACATCAGATTATCAAATGATTTCTCAATAGAAACATATCAAGTCAGAAGGGAATGTAATGAAGTACACAAAGTGATACAAAACAAAGAACTGAATCCAAGAATAATCTAACCAACAAGGATATGAATCAATATTTAAGGAGAGCCTTAACTGGTTTGGCTCAGTGGATAGAGCGTCGGCCTGCAGACTGAAAGGTCCCAGGATTGATTCCGGCCAAGGGCACGTACCTTGGTTGTGGGCAAATCCCCAGTGGGAGGTATGCAGGAGGCAGTTGATCAATGTTTCTCTCTCATTTATATTTCTAACTCATTATCTCTCTCCCTTCCTCTCTGTAAAAAATCAATAAAATATATTTTTAAAAAATTTTAAGAGGAAATCAGGAGCTTCAC
>PVJC01038628.1:0-16666 GCA_004026665.1 Murina feae | reverse complement strand
GTTAATTTTAATATTTCGCTTTTATTAGTTTAGATATGGTCTTCAAAGTAGTGATTAAGTTAGTGTGGGACTGTAATCCAGTCTGACAGGTATCTAATCTAATAAAAGAATAATATGCAAATTAACCATTGCTCTGAGACACATAAGCCACACCCACCAACCAATAAGAGTGGCTATATGCAAATTAACCCAGCCAAGATGGCAGCCAGCAGCCACAGAGCTAGAGCAAACAAGAGGCTACCATTGCACCAGTGATGGAGTTGAAACTGCCTGCCTAGGCTGGCCGGGCCTCTGCTCAAGGCATTAATGTTTTAATTATAGAAGCCACGGAGCTGAAGCAAACAGGAGGCTTCATTGCCTCACTAGGCCTCCCCTCAAGGCAACATAGTTTCAATTATAGAAGATAAATAAACTCCAGAAACCTGATTCCAGCCAGCCTCGCTGGGACCTTGGGTTAATGGGAGCTGTGGGTAGCCTGCAAACGCCCCTCAGCCCCTCACCCAGGCTGGCCAGGCACCCCAGTAGGGACCCAGACCCTGAAGGGGCTGTGGGCAGCCTGAAAACGGTCCTCAACCCCTCACTCAGGCTGGCCACCCCCCCATGGGGTGAGGGTTCCCACTTGGCCAGCCTACAAACAGTCATCAGCCCCTCACCCAGGATGGTCAGGCATGCCAGCAGGTGAACATCCCCTGAGGGGTCCCAGACTGCAAGAGGGCACAGGCCAGGCTGAGGGACCCCCCTGAGTGCACAAATTTTTGTGCACCGGGCCCCTAGTCCTTTATAAAAAGAAAAAGAGATGTGTATACATAGAAGAAAGGTCACATGAGGGCATAGCAAGAAGATGGCCATCTGCCAGTCAAGGAAAGAGGCCTCTGAAGAAATCAAACGTGAAAAACCTTAATCTTGAACATCTAGCCTCCAGAACAGTGAGAAAGTAAATTTTTTTGTTATTTAGGCTACTCAGTGTGTGTTATTTTGTTCTGGCAGCCCTAGCAAACTAGGACAGATGGTAAGCAATTTGAAGACAAGTTCAAGTCTTATTTCTCTTGGTGTCCTTATCATATACTCCAAATCCTGTCACATAGTAAAGGAAAAGTAAACATTCATGGAATCAATGATTGATAAATTGATTGATAAATGAATAAACACGTTTGACATTGATAGATAAATAAGATCAGTTTTCAGATTTATTTTGATATGGAAAATTTGAATTTAATTAATTTGTAACAAGGATCCCTATTGTGAAAGAACTTGCAAAAGACAGATGTGCAGGAAAAAATTTGTTAGTAGGTGAATAATGGAGTTATATCAAAACAGTGTTTTGTATTTATAGTTTTTCTTTATGAAACAAAAAAGCTCTGGCTTCTGTTAATACGCCCTCCTGGGAGCAGCAATGAGGAGCATTAGCAATTGGTATTTTCCAGGGAGGAACCTGAGGGGGTCAAGCAGCTAGCCCAGGACAGAGGGAGCCACTGACCTGGTTAGTGCTGAGTGGGAGGCCCGAATCTTCAGTAGCTGGCAGAGTGCTAAGTTCTGTAGCCAGTCATTGGGATAATCCATACAAATCTCCAATGAGATGATTTAGCCTGACTTCCTCTGAATTGACAATCACATCTGAATGCACCTTCTGGAATGGCAGTGGAGGAAAAGAAATGACAGTGGTGAGGGGGAAAAATTACTCTGTCAGAGTTTTATATGACAGCAAGCATGTGGGAAAAAAGTGAATGTGGGGTCAATCAGACACCCAGGTGTTTTCTATCCACAAACACAACATCTGGAAACATCTGGATAGTAAGTGCGAATGCTTGTGTTATTCCACACATGTGGCACTTTGGGAAAAACTATAGATAGGTACAACAATTAAATAGCAGATTAATTGTTGCCACATTCTCCACAGCTGCATTCAGTTGGAAGAGGCTGGATTTGCAAATATACAAACATGCAGTCGGAGGCTCTGTGGATCCAGATACTGAATGTCAGGACCTGCAGAGAGAGCAAAGCTCCCCTTGGGACTGAAGAATGCCAGGTAGCAGCCAACTACACAAGACACACAGTGTTTGGTGCATTGAGCTAGCCACACCTCTGCACAGTGGGTGACCACACTGGCCAGTAGTGGCAGCAGTAACCAGAGAACACAGTAGAATATCATGTGCAGAGAGAGTGAGCGTAGGATTGAGCTAGTGGCCAATGTCTTGGTGATCAAGGTGTTTGACACAGGAATCCAAAGACAGGGTTAAGTTTTAATTCTTATGAGCAGCTATCACCTGCAGTGAATGAAAGAAGACTCACTAAGAAATAGGGTTTGCAGATCATAGCCAAGTTATCTCTCTGTGAATTCCTGGAGCTGTGAGCTCATCGGACTCAGAAATAATAAATATAATAAACAAATAAATGAGAGATATAGCCTCTACAATGCCTCCCTAGAGAACACTTTCTCAATGGAACACCTCTTGAGTTATTAAAACGCAACTTTATCTAATATAATCATTGACTAAAAACATTCTATTAAGAAAAACTGTATATTTAAGATGCCCAAACTTCATACAACGTTTAAGCAAAGTGACTTGTGGAAATAATCTTGAGTTACATTCTAAATGTAATTCATAGAAAGTCAGAATATTTGAAAGGTATATTGAGTGTCAACCCAGAGTATGCAACTTGGTTGTTGTTAGAGCTGTGAGAGGAGCCAAAGCACTTTAAGCAGCTCTGTTACAAACATGTTAATTTTATGATCTTTAGACCAGATTAAGTAGTGACATCATTCTTATTCACCCATTCATTCATTCTTCATTTACTTGACATCCAATATTTACTGAATGCCTACAGAAAACTACACTAGTTAGTGGGGATTAAAAAGCATACTTCTACTTAACTGGAGGATATAGACAACACAGACAGCCCTTGCAATACACTGAAATAAGTGCTCTGATGGGGGAGTTGTGCTGGTCAATGGGAACTCACCCAGGGCTGATGCCTCTCCATTTCCTGGAGGAAATGATATCCACATTAAGATCTGAAAGATGCCCTAGCGGTTTGGCTCAGTGGATAGAGCATTGGCTTGTGGATTGAAGGGTTCCTGGTTTGATTCTGGTCAAGGACATGTGCCTGAGTTCCAGGCTCAATCCCCCGTGGGTGGTGTGCAGGAGGCAGCTAATCACTGATTCTCTCTCATCATTGATGTTTCTATCTCTCTCTCCTTCTCCCTTCCTCTCTGAAATCAATAAAAATACATTTAAAAAAATATGAAAGATGAGTGAAACTAAACCAGGGAAAAGAAAGGCTAGTGAGTCTACTGGAAGAGGGGGCAATGGCTGTGTAGCAGCTCAGAAGAAGAAGAGTGAATTGTTCAGAAAGGCTGAACATGAGGCAGGAGAAATGAGGCAGGACAAGTCAATGTGTCTGGTCCTGGGGAGGATTTGTTGCTCCTCGTGGGGAGGATGGACCACTGGCGGGCTGACTATGGAGGGCAAAGCACAGAACATAGAGAAGGACAGGAGGTAATGGTTTGGGAATCACTTGCACACAGATATTAGAGGTCTGCCAGTTAGTGAACTGGCTCCTAGACAGTCTCTAGAGTGAGAAGGGAGAGCTAAGTACAGAAACCTGAGAAACCACATTTAAGAAGTAGGCAGAGTTTCAGGGACACTTAAGGCTGATTGGATGAACAGCCAGAGATATGAGAAGAAGGCAGGAGAGGTGGCAGTGGGGTTCCCATAGGAAGAGTAGATGAGAAACAAGCTCATGGTTTGTAGTGTAAAAGGGATTGAGAAATGAAATCAAATGATAAATGGAAAAAATGCCCATTTAGCATACATGGCGATGGTTGGTGATCTCGAGATCAGAAGCTTCCTGATAACTGAAGTGTGGGAGGGAGTAGAGAATGAGTAAACATTTTTAGAAATTCTGGCCATCATTACAAGAAAGAGATTAGCCTTACTGGAGAACTTTGGAGTGGAAGTACAATTTAAGATGGACACAAGGAGAGCATATTTGAATATTACTGAGTGCCCTGAAGAGTGGAAACATTTGAGCAAGAATGGGGGTAGAGTTTTTAAGGGTGCAAGGTGTTTCAGCAAGCCCAGAACTTGGTTAGATGTTGTGTGGTGGTAAGGGACTGAAGCTCAGACACTGGCCATGTGGATTTAGTCCTGCCTCTTCCATATCCTGGCTCTTCCATATCCAGTAAGTCATGTAAGCTCTATAAACCTCAAGTTCTTTATCTGTAACAACAGAACCTACCTCATAAGGCTATTTGAAAAATCAAATTCAATTATGTACATAAAGTGGTTAGCATAGTGCCTGGTAAGTACTCATTAATGTCTAGCTTTCTTAGCATTAATACCTCAGAGGGAAGGTTGCTTGTCAGTAGGCTGTTCCATAGAAGTCAGGAGGTTGGAGCTTCCTTCAATGTTCACTTCTATCTTGAGTGTGGCAAGGACTTATTCTCTTTGCTTTGCTGGACTCTTTTACCCAGCAGCAGCCTTCCTGTTCTCTGATCTCAGAGATCACCAGGTTGTAATCACTGGATGGGGCCTCTGACAGGGATGGTGCCTGGGGAGGCCCCTGCTGGCACCTCAGCATTGCAGATGGGTGACATCTCAGGGAAAGCCCAGCTTCCTGCCTCTGTGAGAAGCCCAACCACCTTTTTTCCCCCTGCAGGCAGGAATGTTGTTACAGGGAATGCAGGTTGAGCTTCTGGAACACTGAAGTCTTCTGAAGGGGTGTCTTTATTTTTTAACATCAGTACAATGTAGAATGTGATGTAATAAGAAGGGAGTGCCCTAGGGAAGAGTAAGGTGTCTTCATTTTCTAATCCAAATTCTTACTTTCTTTGCATTTGCTGTCTGCCCCCCATTTCTTCCTAGTAGGGACTGTGTCTGCCTTTTTCTGTCCTTCTAGGGAGTCCCATTGGAGTCAGATGGGAACCCAGGGATGGAACTGGCATCCAGGTAGATAATCTAGTGCCCAGAAAGAAAAAATGAGGCTCATGGTCATACACTGAGTAACTGAGTGACTGGTCTAGGACTCAAAACTCAGGACTCCTTAGCTTCTCCCCATAAATGATGAGGATTTTAGTAATTCATCCATCTTCCTTCAATCCCTTACTGTTGCAAATTTTTTTTCACCCAAAATTAATTGGGCCACTCCTTCACAAGACTTCAGAGGACTCACATTAGGTTCTTTCCAGGTACTGGGGACTTAATCAGCTCAACAGAAATAAATCCCTGCTCTTGCAAGGCTCAGAGTCCAGTGAGGGGAAATGGCAATATTCTACACTTGATCTTAGCCAAAACGCCGAGAAGTGATGGCAATATTCTATATATATAAAACCCTAAGCGAACAGTTGATCAATCGACCAGTCGACCATTTGACTGGTTGCTATGATGTGCACTGACCACCAGGGGGCAAATGCTAAATGCAAGACTTTGGGCTCATGGCTGGTGAGCACTGCTGCAGCAGTGCAAGCCTCTCCGGCCTCCATGGCAGCACTGCAGGTGCAGCAGGGCCAGGATGAGCAGGAGCAGTGTCCAGCCCAGCTTGGGTTCCCGGCTGCCTGCCACTTTGTGCACTACTACATCCCTCAGAGGATGTTGGACTACCAGTTTTGGCCTGATCCGAGGGGTCCCGGATTGTGAGAGAGCACAGGCCAGGCTGAGGGACCCACCTGTGCACCAGGCCTCTAGTATATAATAAACAAATAGATGATAAATATATCCTCCACTTCTCCCCAGGAAACATTTTCTCAATAGAATGTTTCTTCTTTTTTTGTTTTGTTAATCCTTCACTGAAAATATTTTTCTTCTGAATTTTAGGGAGAGTGGAAGAGAGAGGGAAAGACAGAAAGAAACATCGATGTGAGAGAAACACATCGATTGGTTGCCTCCTGCTCAAGCCCTGACCAGGGCCCGGGCCAGGGAGGAGCCTGCAACCAAGGTACATGCCTTTGATCAGAATTGAGTGGTCCATAGGCCAACGCTCCATCCACTGAGCCAAACCAGCTAGGGCACTGGATGTTAAGTCATTGGAAGGTGAGAGGTGTTATAAAATACCGGTTTCCCATTAGTGTGCATTCTCATAGTGATATCTAGTGGGAGCTCCAGCCTCAGTGTTCCCATGGCTGATAGATCCCTTTTCTGGGGCGGCTAGCACAGAAGATGGTGCTCAAGTCAAAAACATTTAGGTGGGCACCCTGGCTATGAACATGTCCTCCTTTAGGAAGCCTGACTCCGTGATGAGGATCACAGCTTCTTGCAAAATAACTTTAACAGGAAGAGCAAAATGATCCCCTTGTCAAATTCCATGCTGCCTTTTGCCAGGAGAGGTGGCCCAATTCCATGAGCGGTTTTTTTTTTTTCCTTCTTGGTTTTGGTTTGTTTGTTTTATTTTATTTTATTTTTTTGAATGGTAGCTATGGAATGGTAGGAAGTCTCCCACAAAGGATTTCCTTTGGTCATTGTTGTTTATTCACTTAGTAAAAAATTGTGGTGGGGGAGGGACAAGAATCTCCCTCCCTTTGTAAGTTTTGTGATTCAGAGTTTAAAAGGCCAGTGGCGGGATCTGGGTCATAGTCTCGGCTTCCTTCTTGTATGATGCCTGATGCTTCACATGCCTGTCCCATTAAATGTTGGGATTGGAACCCCATATTTTCTTCTATTTTTATATTTGATCCCATGAGTGAAAAATGTTTTCCTTAAGGGTAGGATCTATACTAAGGGAAGTACCACGTATTGGAAAATCAAACCTTAAAATTTAGCTTTATAAAGAGGGAAAGGTCACTTAGTTTCACCTCCTTCTCAAAGCAGATGCTCCTCCCATTCCCAGAACAGCTGGTGAGACCATGTGTGTTCTGAGCACATCTGATTAGTCAGAGTTCTCCAGAGAAACAGAAGAAATATTATGTGTACACATATAAGAAATTTACCTACTTTAAAGGAATTGGCTCACATGATTATGGAGGCTGACAAGTCCAAGTCTGCCGGTAGGATAGCAGTTTGAATTTCCAGTGCAATGGTCTGAATGTTTGTGTTCTACCTAAATTCCAATGCTGAAATTTTAATGTCCAGTTGGATGACATTCAAAAAGGGGCCTTTGGGAAGTGTTCAAGGCCATGAGGGCAGAGTCCTCATGAATGAGATTAATGCTCCTTATAAAAGAGGCCTGAGAGCACTGCCTTGCCACTTGTGAGGATAGAAAAAGAAGTCTGCAATCCAGAAGAGGGCCTTCACTTGGCCATGAGGGCACCCCAATCATAGACTTCCAGTTTCCAAACTATGAGATACAGCTTTCTGTTGCATATAAGTCATCTGATTTGCGGTATTTCATTACAGCAGCCTGAACGGACTGAGACACCCAGGAAGAGCTGTTACTGTGGTTCAAGTCTGAAGGCTGTCTGCTGGCAAATTCCCTCTTGCTTGGAGGGTCAGTCTTTTGTTCTATTCTGGCTTTCAACTGATTGGATGAGGCCTACCACATTGGGGATGATGATTTGCTTTACTTAAAAATGATTAAAATTTACATCTCATTCAAAAATAACTTCAGAGAAATATCCAGAATGATGTTTGATTAAATGTCTGGGCTCTGTGGTCCAGCCAAGGTGATACATTAAATTAAACACCACAGTGGGTACAGCATCAGGAATATTATATGTACTTTTAAATGTTCAACAATTAACCTTCCCCGCTCCCCACCCCACACCCACATCCCCACACCCACATCCCACACATAAATTGAACTCCCCCTATGTGGAAGGAAAGGAAGAGAAAACCTTGGGTGGGGAGAATGTCTCTACTCCTCTTTGCTCAGGAAAGGGGTGGGAAAAGGATATAACACCTGGGCTTTGATGACTGATTAAAAGTGACCTTGGCTTCAGAGCTTTTAAAAGCTTATGTTAGTCAGCGGCAGAACTTCCTGCATCTCTGGATTGAAAAAGGCAATTAGCTGATGTGTATGTGTATGAAAACAGTATACGTATATACTTAGGTGAGGTAATGCAATGGAAAGGCAAGGACTATAGAGACACTATTGATTTGGAATCCCACATTTGCCACTTATTTACTGTGTTACTGTGGGCAAGCTACTTAACCTCTCTGAGCTTGGTTATCTCATCTGTAAAATAGAAATAATGGAACCCATACTTCATGAACTGTGAGCATTAAATGAGGTAGTAGCTGTGAAGTGCTTACAAGATAACCTGGCACATAAGTACTAGAAATGTCAATTACCATCATCATCATCATCATCATCATCATCATCTATACAATGCATGTCACCTGTTCACATACTTAAATCACACATGGTTATCTGTGTGAAGTATTAAAGATAACAGATACTTCTGGAAAATAAATGCACAGTAGAAATCTTATACTAAAACTCTGCTAATGTACTGTTTTTTCCCTTTTTAACTTAAATTTATTGGGAGACAGCATGGTTACATGTATTTCAGATGTGGGTTTCCCTGTTACAAGATCTCTATATTGCACTGTGTGTCTGCTACCCTAAAGTCATATCTCCTGTCACCATAGATTCGGACTCCCTTCAACCCCCATTCCCTTCCCTCTGGCAACCACCACACTGCTGTTTGTATTCATGAGTTCCAGTTTTATGTCCCCCACATGTGAGTGAAATCATACAGTTCTTAGCTTTTTCATGTAATTTATTTCACTTAGTATAATATTCTCAAGGTCCATTCACATTGTTGCAAATGGTAGTATTTCATCTTTTTTAAAGGCTAAGTAGTGTTCCATTATGTATGTGTGCCACATCTTTATCTAGTCTTCTACTGCAGGACACTTTTTCTTTTGTGATTAACATAATTTAAAAAACATTTATTGTTGAAAGTATTACATATTTCCCTCTTTTCCCCCCTCTGACCTCTTCAAGCCCACTCCTCTCACCACTGCACCAGACCTTCACCATCCTGTTGTCTGTATCCATGGGTTATGCATATGTGCATACAAGTTCTTTGGTTGATCTCTTCCCATCTACCACCCACCATTACCTTCCCTCATATTTGACAGTCTGTTCCATGCTTCTATGTCTCTAGCTCTATTTTGTTCACTGGTTTATTTTGTTCATTAGATTCCACATATGAATGAGATTATGTGATACTGTCTTTCTGACTGGCTTATTTTGCTTAGCATAATAGTGGTTGTTTCCATGTCTTGACCACCATGAATAACGCTGCAGTGAACATAGGGGTACATATATCTTTGCAAATACATGTTTTGGAATATTTTGAATATATATCCAGGAGAGGGATTTCTGGGTCATATGGTAGCTCTAATCTTAATTTTTTGAGGAATCACTAGACTACTTTCTATAGTGGTTGTACCAGTCCACATTCCCACCAGCAGTGAATGAGGTGGGAATGTAGACTGGTACACAACCTCTCCAACGCTTGTTATTGCTTGTCTTGTTGATAAAAGCCACTCTAACCGGTGTGAGGTAGTATCTCATTGCCGTTTTTTTGGGGGGGGAGGGAGGAGCTAGAGAGCATTATACTAAGCGAAATTAGCCAGTCAGAGAAAGATAAATATCATATGATCTCACTCATTTGTGGAATATAATGAACAACTCATTGCAGTTTTGACTTGCATTTCCTTAATTGCTAGTGAGGTTGAATATCTTTTCATATACCTATTGACTATTTGTATGTCTTCTTAGGAGAGGTGTATTTTTAGGTCCTCTGCCCACTTTTTGATTGGGCTGTGTGTTTGGTGTTGAGTGGCAGAGTCCATGCTGAATATTGCTTCATAAGAAGATGTATGCTTTTTGGTACTTCATTAGTGAAAGTCTGTTGGATAGGATCTATATCATATCTGTTTTAAATTAAATTATTATTATTTTAGTAAATAGTACTATAGCAAGATGTTAGTATAGCATTGAAGTAAGTTCAGTATTTTGGGTTTACAAGGATCACCTGCAGCCACCCAGCACTTCTTCGAGGGAGAGGGGAGCACAGGTGGTCTCTCCTCTTGCTTGGTGGCACACTTAGTGAACATGTCACTGACCATCTGAGGCTCAGGTGTGCCTGAGGCTGCTGGAACTAGAGCACAGATGATGACAGCTGGTGGGCTCCAGTGTGATCTGGCTCCTTCTTTCTGATAAATAGCTTCCCAGATGCTGCCAGCTTCATGCTCAATTAATCTCAGTTGAATCTCCAGGTCCCTCCATGCTGCCTCAAAACCATTAGCAATAAAGCAAAACTTCCCAAAGAGCTTTTACGGGGAGAAGGAAAGGAAGTGAATTTTTTTCACAAGAAATTAAGGTGAATCAGCCCTCAGGGGGAAGGATTAGAAAGTATTTGTTTTCACCTATTCATCTAAGATCATTAAAAGAAAATATATTAAATAAGCAAGCCATATAAAGCCTAGTGTGACAGACTTAATTGAAGCTGAGAAAATTTACACACACTGTATCAACTTATTTAGCTCTCTAGCAACAGGGTGGGTTAGTTAGTAGTATTATTTTCACCCATTTTACAGATGAGGAAACCAAAAAGAGAGATTGAGGTTGACCAGGATCACAAGTGGTTGAGTTGGGCTTTTGCTACTTATGTTACATTACTCTACTTCTATTAAGACCCAGATTTCAACTGTTCCAGTCCCCTTGCCCCACCTTTCCTTCAGATGCTCATTCCCTTGTTTCTGAAATCTTATATTCATATTTATATGACAGGGATATCTTAAAAAAGATAACTTAAAAAAGATATCTTAAAAAAGATTACTATACATGTAATACATGTGTTCATTTTTATTTTTAAAAAAATCTTTATTGCCCCACCACAATGGCTCAGTGGTTGAGCGTTGATTTATGAACCAGGTCATTTTTTTATTCCAGATCAGGGCACATGCCAGGGTTGTGGGTTTGATCCACAGTGGGGGATGTGAAGGAGGAAGCCAATCAATGAATCTCTCTCATCATTGATGTTTCTATCTCTCCCTCTCCCTTCCTCTCTGAAATCAATTATATATATATATATATATATATATATATATATATATATATATATATACATATATATAAAATCTTCATTATTAAAAATATTACCTATGTCCATTTTGTCCCCCATTGACCACTTCTAGCCTGCCCCTGCCTGCCCCAGGCCTTCACCACCCTATTGTCTGTGTCCATGGATTATGCGTATATGCATACAAGCTCTTTAGTTGATCACTTCCCACTCACACATCCATCATCACCTTCGCTCTGAGATTCGACAGTCTGTTCCATGCTTCTATGTTTCTAGATCTATTTTGCTTATCAGTTTATTTTGTTCGTTAGATTCCACATATGAATGAGATCATGTGATACTTGTCCTTCTCTAACTGGCTTATTTCACTTAGTATAATACTCTCCAGGTCCCTCCATGCTACCTCAAAGGGTAAGAGATCCTTCTTTTTTACTATGCATAATATTCCATGGTATAAATGTGCCACATTTTTTTTTTATCCACTCACCTACTGATAGGCACTTGGACTGTTTCCAGGTCTTAGCTATTCTTACTGATGGGTGTTTCAGGTCTCTTAGGATATATTCCTAGAAGTGGGATCATTGGGTCAAATTGCAGTTCCATATTTAATATTTTGAGGAAACTCCATACTGTTTTCCCTAGTGTCTGCACCAGTCTGCATTCCCACCAGCAGTGAATGAGGGTTCCCTTTTCTCTACATCCTCTCCAGCACTTTGTTGATTTGTTGATGGTAGCCATTCTGAGAGGTGTGAGATGATACCTCATTATCATTTTAATTTGCATCTCTCTGATGATCAGTGACTTTGATCATTTTTTCATATGTCTTTTGGCCATCTATATGTCTGCTTTGGAGAAGTGTCTATTTATTCCCTTTACTCATTTTTAATTGGATTGTTTGTCATCCTTTTATTAAGTTGTATGAGTTCCTTATATATTTTGGATATTAACCCTTTATCAGATGTATTATTGCTATATATATTCTCCCATGCCTGGGCTCTCTTATCATTTTGTTGATGGTTCCCTTTGCTGTGTAGAAGGTTTTATTTTAATGTAGTCCCATTTTTTAATTTTCTCTTTAGTTTTCTCTGCCCTAGGAGATGTATCTTTAAACATATTGCTATGAGAGATGTCTGAGATTTTGCTGCCTATAATTTCTCCTAAGATTTTTTATTGTTACATATCTTGCATTTAAGTCTTTTATCCATCTTAAATTTATTCTTGTGTATGGTTTAAATTGGTGGTCTAATTTCATTTTTTTGCATGTATCTGTCCAGTTTTCCCAGCACCATTTATTGAAGAGACTATCTTGATTCCACTATATGTTCTTGCCTCCTTTGTCAAATATTAATTGAGCATAATGGCTTGGGTCAATTTCTGAGGTCCATTTCTGGTTTTGTTCCCTTGATCTATATGCCTGTTCTTGTGCCAGTACCAGGCTGTTTTGAGCATAGTGGCTTTGTAGTATAACTTGATATCTGGTATTGTGATCCCTCCAGCTTTGTTCTTCTTTCTCAAGATTGTTGTAGTTATTCAAGGTCCTTGTTTTTTGGTTCCATGCAAATTTTTGGAGTTTTAGTTCTAGATCTGTGAAATATGCCATTGGTATTTTAATAGGGATTGAATGGAATCTATAGATTGCTTTGGGTATTAAGGACATTTTAATAACACTAATTCTACCAATCCATGAACACTGTATATTCTTCTACTTGTTTCTATCTTCCTCCATCTCTTTTTTCAATGTCCTGTAGTTTTTCTAGTAAGTCTATTATCTCATTGGTTAAATTTATTCCTAGGTATCTTATTGTTTTGTTGTTGCTGCAATGGTATATGAGATTGTTTGTTTAGTTTCTCTTTCTGAGAATTCAATATCGGTGTATAAAAATACCATAGATTTCTGGGTATTAATTTTGTATCCTGCAGCATTGCTGAATTCATTTTTATATTTAGTAGTTTTTTTGGTGGAGTCTTTAGGGTTTTCTATGTACAATATCATGTAATCTGAGAATAATCAGAGTTTACTTCTTGTTTTCTAATTTGTATCCCTTTTACATTTTCTTCTTTTCTAATCACTGTGGCTAGGACTTCCATACTATGTTGAATAAGAGTGGTGAAAGCAGACAACCCTGTCTTATTTCTCTTCATAGAGGAAATGGTTTTAGTTTTTGCCCATTGAGTATGATATTGTCTGTAGATTTGCCATATCTGGTCTTTATTATACTGAGGTATGCTCCCTCTATTCCAACTTTCCTGAGAGTTTCTATCAAAAATGGGTGTTGAAATCTGTTGAATGCCTTTTCTGCATCTATTGATATGATCATGTGATTTTTGTCTTTCAACTTATTTATTTGATATATCACATTTATTGATTTACTAGAGGCCTGGTGCTCAAAAATTTGTGCACTCGTGGGGGGAAACAGGTCCCTCAGCCTTGCCTGTGCCCTCTCGCAATCTGGGACCCCTCAGGAGATGTTCACCTGCTGGCTTAGGTCCACTACCTCTGAGGTGCCTGGCCAGCCTGAGTGAGAGGCTGAGGATTGTTTTCAGGCTGGCCACATCCTCTTCAGGGAAGGGGGTCCTGCTGGGTGCCTAGCCAGTCTGGGTGAGTGGCTGATGGCTGTTTGCAGCAAGGCTGGCTGGAAGCTGGTATCTGGGATTTATTTATCTTCTATAATTGAAATGTTGTTGCTTTAACCGGAGCCCAGGTCCGGTTGCCCCTGACAACCCAGGGTTCCAGCACTTTCTTGAGCTCAAACCGGCTGGAAGCAGGTACCTGGGGTTTATTTATCTTCTATAATTGAAACTTTGTTGCCTTGAGCGGAGGCCAAAGCCAGCCAAGGCAGGCAGGAATCCATTGCTGAGGCAAGCCTCTTGCTTATTCCAGCTTCGTGGCTGTCACCGCCATCTTGGCTGGGTTAATTTGCATATAGTTGCTCTGATTGGCTGGTGGACATGGTGATTGACTGGTGGGCATGGCTTAGGTATAGTGAAGTGACAACAGTTTGCATATTACTCTTTTATTAGATTAGATGAATATTGTACCAGCCTTGCATTTCTGGAATAAATCCTACTTGGTCACAGTATATACTCTCTTTAACATATTGCTGGATCTGATTTGCCAATATTTTGCTGAGGATTTTTAGTAACTATGTTTATCAAGGATATTGGTCTGTAATTCTCTTTCTTTGCAGTGCTTGTGTCTGGTTTTGGAGTTAGGATAATGCTGGTCTCATAAAAGAGCTTGGAAGTGTTCCTTCCTCTTGGATTTTTTGGACTAGTATGAGGAAGATAGGTGTTAGTTCTTCTTTGAGTGTTTGGTAAAACTCCCTTATGAAGCCATCCAAACCAGAACTTTTGTTTGCTGGAAGTTTTTTGATTACTGCTTTAATTTCATCATGTGTTCATTTTAGGAAAAAACAACAACAATAGAAACTGAGCAACAAACAGAAGAAAATAAAAATTGTTCATACTCCTATAACCCTTGTTAACATTTTGGTATATATTCTTCTAGATTGTTTTATATTCACATCCTTTCCTCTTAAGTGATGATGAATTCACATGCTGCATGCTGTTTTTTATTTGATTTTTTCACCTAACAATGGAATGTCTTTTTATTTAAATAAATATATTTCTATGACACTTTTAATTCTTAAAAAATATTCTACCATATGGACACATTACAATTTACTCAACTAATCTTTTCTTTTTGAACAATTAAGTTGTTTCCAAATTTTGAAGTTCAAAATAAGGTTACTATAAAAATCTTTGTAGCTTACTCTAAAATATATTTTAATTATTATTAATTAAAATAATAAATATTTTAATTAGCCCTGGCTAGTATAGCTCAGTGGTAGAGCATAGCCCAAGCACTGATGGCTCCTGGGTTCAATAAGTCTTAGTCAAGGGCACATAAGTGGGTTGCAGGTTTGAACGCTGGCCCTGGTTGGGATGTGTGCAGAAGGCAACCAAGTGATGTGTCTCTCTCACATTGATGTTTCTCTCTCCCCACAACCCTCCCTTCCACTCGCTCTAAAAAGCAATGGAAAAAATATCCTCAGGTGAGGATTAACAAAAATATATTGTAATTAAATAAATTATTAATATTAATATCACTGATGCTAAATTATTATAAATTTCTATTTGCTCAAAAGGCTTATTTATAAACCACCATTGTACTTCATTTCTAGAACCTAGATATTAATGGAGGGGATCATTGGGGTCAGTTATAATTTCTATACTTTTCTTTTTTCAAAAATTTTATTTTATTAATTTGATTGATTGATTGATTGATTGAGAGAGAGAGAGGGGGGGGATATCCACCCATTGTTCTGCCCATTTGTGCATTTATTGATTGACTTCTGCATGTTCACCAACAGGGGATGAAACTAGCAACCTTGGCACATTAGAACAACCCTCCAGCCAACTGAGCTACCTGGCCGGGCCTCTATGCTTTTCATTAAAATGAATCTAGGTTTCATTAAAATTGTATGAATTTGTGATCATGATATTTCCCCACTCAGCCAGTGGGCCTCAGTGGTTGAGCATAGACCTATGAATCAAGAGTTCATGGTTAGATTCTGGTTCGGGCACATGTTCGGTTTACAGGTTTGATCCCCAGGAGGGGCATGCAGGAGGCAGCCAATCAGTGATTCTCACCATTGATGTTTCTCTGTCTCCCTCTCCCTTCCTCTTTGAAATCAATAAAGATATATTTTAAAAATTGTGTGAATTAAATATTAAAACTGTTGTAAATTGTATTATGATCTTTCTGAAGGGAAACTGATGACTATGAATGAAACATACAGAAATGGCACATTCTGTAAAAAGCTCTCAGGAGGCCTCCCCGTAACTCCTCTTGCTTATGGTTCCAGGCGGGGAGCACCAGGCGGGGAGCACCAGGTGGGGAGCACCAGTGCTGAGAGCTGTTGGCCTATGACTCTGAGCAGACTCATTTAGTGTTCAGCACTCATATTCCACGCCTGCCACTCCTTTCATTCAGGCCCCTATTAGTCTCTTTTTGAATTTTTTCCTCAGCCTACTACCTGGTTTCTCATCTCCTGAAGTTTTCTTTTTCCAAATCCATTTGCACATTGCTGTTAAAGTCAGCTAAAATGTCTTGTATATCCCAAAACCTTGAGATAATTTCTCTTTATAAATATTAAAAGTAAAATATTAAAGTACAACAAAATGTTTAGCCCAAGCATCAAGGTGCTTATTTCCATACTCTCCAGACTGCTTGCAAGCCAGTGCCCTGCTCCTCTGTGCTGATTATCAATGAGTGGGAAAGGCTCCTGGGTACTGCTAGAGGGGCTTCCTGCTTCCCAGATTTCTTTGCAGAAGATTTGGTCAAGGCCTCAGGCAGCCCAGGGGTCCTGTGTATGACAGTGATTCTCCCATATGGAAATGAGGCTCCCCTCCCATCACCCTGGTGCTCATTGCCCATAGGCCGCCTGCCCTCCTGGACTAAGGGCTGAGATTCTATTCATTAAGAGTATTTTTTTTCTAACAAATTTATTTTATTTTATTTATTTACTAGGGGCCCGGTGCACAAAAATTTGTGCACTCGGGGTGGAGGGAGTCCCTCAGCCCGGCCTGTGCCCTCTCAGAGTCTGGGGCCCCTCAGTGGATGTCCTATGATGGCCCCAGTCTGCCAGGCACCTTTTGTGTGTGTGTGTGTATGTGTGTGTGTGTGTGTGTGTG
>PVJC01038627.1:0-16669 GCA_004026665.1 Murina feae | reverse complement strand
ATTTTACAGTTTGGGCAGTTCTATAAATAGGAGATATCACATCCTTTTGTACATTTTCTTTCAACTATAAGAAAAAGATCTCCATGTTATATGATTGAAATAGCTCAGCCTGCCAGTCTTATTCAGGGCAGGAACATATGAGCAGGGAGAATACAGATTTTTAGCAAGGTAGTTCCCACAAGCCAAAGTATAGTCCTTGAAACACTTGCATTAGACTCAACAGGATGCTTGCAATACATGAAGATTTAGGTTCCCATTCCAGTCCCTATATATATAATTAAGAAATCTAGATTTTAAAGTCCTACCTGTTATGTACATATGCAGTAAAGTTTGAGAATCATTTTTTTTTGTCGGTAGTCATGATAGGTTCATTGACAAGGGCTTTGTACAATGATCTTCCCATGATGACATTCTCCTCAGATATTTTTTTAATCCTCACCCGAGAATATGTTTTTATTGATTTTAGAAAGAAGAAGAGAGAGAGGGAGGCAGAGAGAGAGAGGGGATGGGAAAGAGGGAAGGATGAAGGGAGAGAGAGAGAAACATCAATGCTAAGATAAACTTTGATTTGTTGCCTCCAATACGAGGCCCTCTTGGGATTCAGCCTGCAATCTGTGCCCTGATCCAGAATGAATTTGAAACCTTTGGTGTATGAAAGGATACTCCAACTAACTGAGCAAACTGGCCAGGGCTCAGATAATTTTTGATGATAGTGATCTATAATCAACTATAGCTTATTTCAGTAGGCTTTTGTATAGTGTTTATTGATATATTTATATACTTCATAGAGCATTTTCCTATTTTTATATGTATGTATTACCTTCAGGTGAATGCAGATTCAAAAGCTTCTATTTATTTGAATATTTTTTCTTTTTTAATTAAATTTATTGGGTGACATTGGTTAATAAAATTTCACAGGTTTCAGTCAAACCCTACTAAAAAGTCTTCCTTCTCAGCCTTCATATAAAACTTCTACTTTTCTCTGTATTTGGATGCCAAGAGTGCCCATTTCTGGGGCACTTAAATCAATATAAAATGTTCATTTTCAGCATTTGATCTTACTGTTAAGTGTTTTAGCTGTTAGATATTAGGTGTAGATTTTATTGTAATTTTATCAAATATAAAGCAAACTCACACAGAATAAGAGAGGAATTATACTCTCTTTTATTCCTCAAAGAGGAACCAGTAAAGTACTTTGTGAACAGAAAGGACTTGGATTGCTTATTCCTGATATGACTTTACAAAGATGGACCAGTTGATAGAAACCCTAACTTCCTTTATGGAATTTTTAAATATAACTCTGATCTCTTAATGGCTCTGCCTAAGGGCCTTCAACTCATTCTGTCTCAAGAAGAGCAACCTAGGTTCATATAATAGCCACACTTTGACTGCCTTGGTAGAAATGAAAAGTTAAAACAACTACCATTTCTTAAAATGCCTGCTGAAGATATTCTATTAGACATTGAGTACATAATCAAAATCATGAATTAAAAAATGGCTTTTCTGATAACATACAAGGGAGTGCTGATGGAAATATTGCTGAGTGGTCATTGCATTACTGCATAATACCTAATGCAATTCACTAAATTGTATAGAGACATAGATAGAGGTAGATACAGATATACAGATATTTTAAAGGTTTCTGGATATCATATCTTCCTAATACCAGATGGGAAAAATATTTACTCTATTTTGTTGTTGTTGTTGTTGTTTTTTGGAATAGACATTGGTACCTTGGCTTATCCAATACTTTATACAAAAAAACTCAAGACTTGTGGTGAAATATTTATGAGATTCTCAGGTTGGCATAATGAAATATAGCCACAGTCTTTTTATTCATAAAGTTCCTTCTGGGAAGCAGTTGACAAGGAGCTCTCTTTTAAGTAGGTTTTCATCTAAAGTATGGAATCAGGTATGCTACCAATAATTTATAGCCAATTATAGGACATGTACTTAACTGTAGCTTACAAATATCTTTCTTTTAAAGTATAATAGATTCAGTCCTAGCTGGTTTGGCTCAGTGTATAGAGTGTCAGCCTGTGGGCTGAGGGGTCCCAGGTTCGAATCCAGCCAAGGACACATGCCTGGGTTACAGGCTCCATCCCCAGTAGGGGGTGTGCAGGAGGCAGCCAATCAATGATTCTCTCTCATCATTGATGTTTCTATCTCTCTCTCCCTCTTCCTTCCTCTCTGAAATCAATAAAGAAATACATTAAAAGATAAAATAAAGTACAATAGATTTAAGATTCTCTTTTAGTTAATCAATCTCACTTTAAATCCAATATTTTTTAAAAGTGGGAGAAAAAACAGTGAGGTACAGATACACACCATGAAATTAGTCAAACCCTGCATATATGAAGTATATATGATGGCAGTGGATGTTCAGTGCTTTTGAAAAGATCAGTGATTTGTCTTGGATGCAGTGAGGCTGTGTTAGTTTTAAGCAATGACATCATCTCAGAATATCATGTTTTCAGAAGCAGTTGGTAATTTTACTTTAGGAGCTGGACAAGGAAATCTTGATCTTTTTTAAGTGCTTGGAATTAAACTTTTCTATTTTCTTTCCATCCCACATAAAAGTAGGTAATGGAAAGTCTTCTGTGTGTTCGTCTTTAACAGGTAATCAAAGCTTTAGAAATGAGATACTTACTCTGAATGTTGAATAGTGCATTAAATAAGGAGGCAGATATATCAGTGACAATCATGCATTATCTAAATTAATTTGGCTAAATTGAACTTGTAGATGGGAAGAGCTAGATTCTTTTGAAGAATATGAGAGTGAGGTCAAGAAGCCTGTGTAGCTTGTCTAAGATCATGTAAATAATTAGATATAGAGGTCAGTCTATAATTTTCTTTATCTTACATTGTCAAGCCCTAAGGAGCCTTCTTGCTCCCAAGGGTTAACATGATAAGAAACATGGCATGGGTTTAATCATAAGATAGTTCTAGCTATGGCTTGGACACATGGTAGAATTTTAGAACTTGTGCAATTTGCTTAATACTTATCTGAATATTTTTAGTGGGGTATCCACTTTGTAGAGTTGAAGAAGAGATTGAGAAATGTCTGAAAAAAATGCCTTTTGCAGGGAATGGGTTTAGAATAGATACTTAATATATATGAGATATATCACCATATCTAATTTCTATTGGTCTGCCTACATACATTACTCCCGTTGACTTCTCAACCTAAATATGTATTGCTATAAAGACAGGAGATAATGAATCTGAAAAACAAAAGTGTTCTCCAAATACACATATCACTGTAAGAGTCCCAATTCTTACAACTACATGACTTTTAGACCAAACTCTCTTGAAAGTGATTTATGATAAATTCCAAAAAAGACAAAGATCTGGGAGTATTGGCCTTAACGTGTTTAGTATAAGAATCCTGGTCTTATCATTTGTTGATTTATTTTCCATTAAAACTAAAGAACTTATCTTTCTTCTTTATCTGTCCTGTACATGTTTTCTTTAGAATTCGTATCAGATTCCACAGTAGGCAAGCATGATTCAGTTTCATAGTTTTTCCTGTCCATTGAACATTTGGTTTCAGTATTTAAGTTTCAGGCTTCATTTCCAAGGCCACAATGGAGACAAGTCGCAAAGCAAAAGTATTTAAAGAAGTGCTGAATTCTGTAGCAAAGCCATGAGAGTGGGTTTCAGGCCGACTTCTACATACAAATACTGCATATTTCCTAATATCTGATGAACACACATATAATCACATAGAGCTTATTTATTTTTTCAGCTTGTTTTGCCTTAAAAGTCAAAATAATTCTTAACAGTCTAACTCCTATTTATTATAGGGATCCTTTAAGAAATGAATTTTTTTAAAAGTAGAGTTTTAGTAGTTCCATAAAATAAGTTACCATTTTATTACCAAAAAACATGGTGAGGAGAATAAGTGGAATTAGTGGAAGTTTCAGTGTATAAATTGTTTGTTATACATGGGTCAATAATATACATACTGTGAGATCTACTAAAATGTAAGACATTGTACAAGAATAGGAATTAATTAAAAGGAGACTAAAACATGGTGTCTACTCTTAATATTAAAGATGATGTCACTCATTAAACTAATACTTACTGAGTATACAGTGTACTCATTAATGTGTGTGTGTGTGCATGTGTGTACTGCCTGGGCTAGTAACAACCCTATTCTCCCTGACATCCCAGACATCACTGACATCCCTGGTATCCCTCACCTCGTTTTTATCCATGAGTGTCCAGCAGTAGTTAGTCCACCCCTTTTCTTAGGCTCATGTTCTCAACTCACCCTGGACGTGGTCAGTATTAGGATATTCAATAGGCAATAGTTAGTAAAAAGAAGATAACCAAGAATAAAAGGAAAGCTTATGTGGAGGTTTTGCAATATAGTGATTGTATAGATACTCGTGTCAGTTTAGT
Organism: Murina feae; assembly: GCA_004026665.1. Classification (NCBI taxonomy): domain Eukaryota; kingdom Metazoa; phylum Chordata; class Mammalia; order Chiroptera; family Vespertilionidae; genus Murina; species Murina feae. The sequence continues at coordinate 12,262 of PVJC01038627.1, read as the reverse complement.
CTTAGTTTCCAGAAAGTTATGCTAGAGATGAGTCTCTTCTAGAGCTAATATTCTGATTTCCTATGTCATAATATCTCTTTATTTGTGTTATTCTTTCCCTACTGTTTCTTTCTAATGTTCACCCTTCCAGATCCTGACTTGGTCACCATTTTAATTCTCATACACACTACACTTATACCTCCCAGATATCACATTCTGTTCTGCCTCCTCTGCCCATGCCATCTCCCTCAAGCCCACCTTTTGGAGCTTAATTCCAGCATCTGTATTGCTGAAGACCCTCATGAGAATATGTGAGCCATCATAGGTGATTGAAAATCATGACCTTCTTCTACTGCCCAGGTCCAATAAGGCAAGGGGTGGAAGCAGTGTTCTTCCCTCTCCCAATGTAAGTGTTAGATGTTAAAGAATGGTAAGGGATTTAGCTTTGCTCTGGAAAGCCAACCTAGAAATTCAATATCATACCTTAGTCACATGATGAATTAATTAAATCTTGCCAAGCTATCCTGGAAAACTAAAACCACATATTCCATCATTTCTTATGGGAAAGGTTTTCTATCTTCCATGCAGTGAACTTTAGAATTTAACTATGACAGCACACACAACTGCTTGTAAGTTGGGACTGATCACTCAAGGGAAAAATGAGACAACCATTCAATATAGGGTATGGCAAAGAAAAAAAAATAAATGATAAAAAATATATGTTCTAGACTTTCAGAAGACTAATCAATATGTCCAGAGGAGAATGGAAAAGGAAATACATTTTAAAGGGCTATAGACTTTTTAAGAGAAAGGAGAAGGGCATTCCAGGGTATTACATATTTACCACAGAACATGCTATCATAAAGTATTCATTTGTGTGCCTATGTATGCTTGTGTTTGCTAGTTTATTTTTTGCCACCCGTGCATACATACCTCTTGCTTCAGGATGAATATTCTGGATTTGTTTTGTGGCATTAACTCCTTTCCTACTCTTTGAAGATATGTTCTATGCCCTTAATTTAAGCTATGGCTAAAATTAGCCTTTCTTCCAAGTATTTCAGTTACTGGACCAATAGATTCCTTATTGGTTGTCAGTTTATTTGATTCTTATATTACTTACAACAGGAAGAGTTACATGGTAGATGTGGTGATAAATTTGCAGTTTTGGGCATAATAGTGGCAAGAAAAGACCTGCTGGGCTAGTGTGGGAGATTCATGTTGTAGGGTAATAGAAGGTAAGGAAAGTACAGGTAGAAAAGTAAATCTCAAATACTAAATTAATAGCATTGACCAATATGGTTGATAGACATCTTGTTATTTATGGGAGCTCCATTTTAGCTGTGCTCTTATTTTTTTCTAGTCAAGGCCTGGTAACATCAGGTTTGGCCCACAGCTACATAATCATTCTTCACTCACAGAAGTCAAACAAACTCAGGCCTTAACCTCTGCTCTGAAGGTTCCTGACTCAGAACCTTCATGTTTAGGTTCCAGCTAAACATGAAAACTAAGTCTCATATAAAAGGTTAATGTGTCCTTGAGATTTTCTCTTCCTCCCACTAAAGAGAGGTTTTTATTTAATTTATAAGGGGAGGAGGAGGAAGTGGCTAATCTTAGACTGTTTACAGAAAGTCTTCCAGTGCCCTCAGACTGGCCTAGCTTATCTGATTCAGATCTATTTCAAGGTAGAATCCATGAGGGTCCTTCATGTTCCTTTTTTTTTTCATGCAGGGATGGGACCCAGGCAAAAAAAGTATACTTAGATAATCACTAAGATGTCATATTTAACCATCTGGTTAGGAACTGGGCCAAAGATTCTTCCTCACTGAGAATCTGTAGCTCTAGAGTTGCTGATATTAATGACTTCCTGTGTTTCTCTATTTTCGGGTTAACTGGGGGGCAAACATTTCTTACATGAGGAAACTGATTTTTCTTTTTAATAAATGGTTTTAGAACTAAATACATATCTTGGCAGTGTGGTGATAACAATTACAACAGTATACATTTCCCCCTTCTTTATGAAAACTTTTAGCCAAGTTTCTTTTAAAAAATTTTCAATATCTATAGACTGGGTGAATTCCTCACATTCTTAAGGTTCCCAAAATGTCTTGAGGTTCCCTTCTTGCCATCTCTGAGGAAAGCAACCTTCATTCCTCACCTGGAAGGACTTCCATGAATCACATAACCAAGCAAGGTTCTAGGCTTTCTTCATGGGACTCTTATTGACTTCAAAGTCAGTCTTCATTCCTTAAAGCTTTCAGGAGACATTCTGAGTCTAGGCATGTCTCTTTCAGACATGAAATTCCAGTCAAAGTCTTGGTTATTAAGACTACTAATGTTTCACTTTTCTTTCATCCTTTGACTTAGAATTAGTGAAAACTAAAACACTTTGCCTTCCACTGGACCATTTATCATAATTATTGTTGTTCTAGCGTTTGCAAAGCCTCTATCTATAATGAGGACAAGAGGATCTCCTCTGGAAATGTAAATTGACTGACTACCCCATAGTACTACTCATAAGGTTTATAACACAGTTTGTCTCCACCAGGTTACAAGCCCTACAAGTACTTGGGGTATACCACCTCTAGACACACCACAACCTCCTTCCATGCCCAGGCTTCAGCATCTCTCTGACAGAGAGCAAGGATCTCTTGACTCTGAAGAAATACATTGCCCCTTTCCTCATGAAGCAGCTATAGAAGAGACCCTGCGCTCGTTTTCTTGGAAAGATTTCAGAGCCAAGATCCTTGAAGGGGGGATGCTGTAGGCAGTTAGACAAACATGAGCACAGCAAGGACAGTGGACCAGATACCAGGGAGGAAAGCCCTAGGTACCTAACAATGGACAATTAATAGTAGGGTAGAACCTAGCTCCCAGGCTGACTTTTCCTTCCCTATATACTTTGGTCATGAGGTTTGGACCCTTGACCTTTCCTCCCTAGAGATAACATCCAAACTTCAGTTGTATTTCAGTTTCAGGCCCAGATAAGCAATAAAACCAGCCACTGCTGATGTCGGGACCATCTGTATGGAATAGATGCCCTCCTGCCCTGGTGCCAGACCATCAATCAGTGGAGACCACAACCCTGAAAGGACACACATAGAAAACTGCTGAATGCTCTATTGATCTTCCCCTGGGACCTCCCCTAAAATCTTCACCCTTAATACACGTAGGCCAGAGGACCCAAGTGTGCTCTCCCTTTTTGGAGCACACCCCTTCCTCTCCCTTTCCCCACTACTCCAGGCATGTTACTGTTAGCTTCCCTACTCCCATGTTCCAAAGGTCCTTTCTTTACCTCTAGAACTTGTTTGCTAAGCCCATTTTTCTAGCCATTACTTTTTATACCCCATAAATGTTCTCTTACAAAAAAAGAAAAAGAAAAGAAAAAAGAACCTTCCTTTGCCCATTCTAATCATGATGTCAGTAAATAAAACATATTCTGTGAGTTCATCTGACCATAGAGTGTCTTACTGTTTTAAAAGGAAGACTAAGATTGTCCAATCAGAGTGAACTTTAGGACTTCAGTTATGAATGCTGCGCTTACCTTCTGGGCTTGGGGAAAGGATGAGGAGAAAGCCTGGTGTCTGGAATGTCTGTGCAGGCTAATGACAGCGAAAACCCAGAGGTAGCAGAGCCAAAAGATAGATGCTACTATAATGTTTAAGTATAAACCAGGCTCTAACTAAAGCTATGCTGAACCCAGAGCTCAGTCCAATTAACTTGATTTTATTTTCTTAAAAAAGATTACATCAAGATTGATGTAGCTATTTATATTTTGATACTATAAAAATATGTTCCCCCTCTGCCTCTTCCCTTGGAGAACTCCTTTTCCTCAAAGTTCCTCCCAGGTATTTATTCCTCTGTGAAGCTTTTTGTGACACAGCTTGGGAGCTGGTCAGTCTATTAAAATCTTTATCATGTAACACAATGACATGTTGACTTCTCTGTATTTCTCATATTGTAGATTACTATAACTTGTAATACTTATTTAGAACATCCTGTGCCACATTGTGTCACGTTTTGGGGATTTGGTGTTGAGCAAAAAACATTGTGTGTGCTCTGTGTGAACTTTTGAACTGACAGATTATTGATCATTAAAGATGCAATGTGGTTTAGCCAAAGGAAGAACTAGGGAGCTATGGAAAATGGCTAGTAAACAAGTGATTACAGATGTTATATGTTTTAGTAATCACAAAAAGGGGGGAAGCAGAGTGCTAAGTATTATGATTCCTAGGGACCAGGAGTGGCTCTTCATCATGGTGTTTTGTTTAAGTAGGAGCCATTTCAGCTCTTGGATACAACAGATGGATGAACAGATTTATTGAATTAATACATGATTCAGAACATACTCATCTATGAGACCTTCTAGACTAACACCACCCCAAAAATATTTTAAACCTTCATTTAATATATACCTTTGTCTTCATTTATTTGTTAATTTTTGAGAATTAGTGATTGACATTCAGAAACCACATATCTCAGGTCTTTAAAGATTTACTAAAATAAAATTGCAGAAATATTTTGTAAAGCAGATAAATTTCCCTTGAATTAGAATGTCACCAAAAGTCACATATATACCACCATGTGCCCATAGCCCATGCTGGCCATCTTTTCAGTTTTCACATTTTCTTACCTATGTTGTAAAAATATCACATTGACTAGATAGCTCATTGAAACAGTTTTTAAAATGTTTTTCTTATTTTCACGCACACCAAACTGTAGATTATATTGAAATGATAGGTCAAGAGTGAATTTGACAATTCACTTTTGAGAGCATCTAAAATTATTATACCCCGGCTGGGAACCAAGGATTTATTATTTGTTTTGGCTTTGTTTTTCCTTCTAACCTAGTGTCTCCAGTTGGACTTTTATTCAGCCTTATGTCAGGACCAATTTTAAAAAAATGTCAGAACAAGCAGGTTAGCATTTATTCTTTCAGGGAAGACAAGCTACCAAGAGCGGTTAAACAGGCTGGTGACATGATCGGAGCAGTGCTGTTGATTAATAGTTCTAGAAAAAGAACAGATATTTTCTTTGGCCTTACAATGAAGGCTAATTGTTTTAGTAAAATAATCACAGCCTAGTAATAATCACAACATAGATGCCATCACTATTAACTAACATTATCTGGAATATGCAAGTAAATTCGGAGCCACATTGGTAGAATATTTTGATTTCTCTTCATATTCCCTCCTTTACTCAATTTATGTTTTCCCTTTTCCTTCTCAAAATTTTAAAATAAACATTTTAGAACTTATGTATGTTTAGAGAAAAATTCAGGAAATAATACAGAGAGTTCCCATACACACCAAACCTGGTTTTCATGATTATTAACATTTTGCATTAGTGTGGTGCATTTGCACAATTAATAATTGATAAACCGATGTTGATATGTTTTTATTTACTAATTTCCATACTATATTCAGATCTCCTTAGTGTTTTCTTAAAAAATATATTTTATTGATTTTTTACAGAGAGGAAGGGAGAGGGAAAGAGAGTTAGAAACATCGATCAGCTGCCTCCTGCACACTCCCTACTGGGGATGTGCCTGCAACCAAGGTACATGCCCTTGACCGGAATCGAACCTGGGACCCCTGAGTCCGCAGGCTGACGCTCTATCCACTGAGCCAAACCGGTCAGGGCTTCTTAGTTTTTACCTGTAATCCTTTAGCTGTCATAGACAGGCAATGAAAACATGGAAGTAGTACTTGGAGGTAGGACAGAGTATTTAAAGATCCTCTTCCCCTCCTTCTCTCTCAGTCTGAACTTTCAAGAGTCTGAATTCCTATGGGTCTTGCCAACAGATAGAGGTAAAAATAGCCTCTTTCAGGTGATACGCTTCCTATAGGAGTTAGATGGACCTCAATGTAAAGATTAGGGCGTCATAGTGTGATCATAGACCCTGAACTCAGACATCCTGGTTGGCATCCCATGTCCACCCTTTCCTAGGTAATTGACCTTGGACAAGCTTTAAATAGCTTCTTATATCTCGGTTTCCTCGTCTGTATAAGAATAATGGTTGTACCTATTCATAGGGATGACGTCAAGTCAAATTTGTTAATATTTGTTAAGTGATTAGAGCAAAAACTTAGGACATAGCACATGGTATAAAAGTATTTGAAATACATATGCAAATTTAAACTCAACTTATCTCTGTTACTTTAAACACTTTGACTTTCTAAAAAAAATCCTTAATCGTTACTAGGGTGTTTGTTTTGTGTGTGCGTGTGTGTGTTTATGTCCTTGTCTAAATGACTAGAGTTGGGGACGTCTGTGTCCATGAATGGATGAAAATGTTAAGTGGAGAAGGTCATCTCTTTTGTGACTAGTATGTTAATTATTGAATTGTGAGCAGCCAAGAATGTGTGCTTCAGCTATCCTGTCCTATAAGGAACTCCCCCTTTCAATAACGTTACCATTTCTGAACTTTATTTATGTGGTATACATTAACAGGATTATAGTTATTAAGGAAGAGCAGTTCTGGTACTTTATGCCAAACACATCTGACCAAGAGTGGCTGTTGCAGCCAATTCCAAATGCTGCCTGGAGGAATAGATTGGGTGTGCCTGGTAGTATTAGTGAGATGGCCTTCTCCTGGACACATTTAGAACCCTTGACTGATTGCTTTTTCTCAACTTTCTTTGTTGTTGTTTTTTTTTATTTTTTTCTGAATTTATTGGGGTTACATTGATCAATATAATGATATAGGTTTCAAGTGTACAATTTATAATACATCATCGGCATATGGTATTGTGTGTTCACTGACCAAAGGCTAGTTTCCTTCCATCACTGTTTACCCACCCCCCCCCCTTTACCCTCTTCTACTTAGCCCCACTCCCTTTCTACTTTCCGTTTTAAATATACAATCTCTTGAATTTTTCTCTACTATATTGTCCCATGGTACTTCCTACTTTTGTTTAACCAACAACAATTTCAACTACCGTGTGACATTCACCCTCCCAGGGCTCTTCTTGTTCTCTCACTTTTTCCCTAGCAATTATCTATGTTCAGTCAGACCTCCTGACCCTTTAAGTCCCTCAGGGCTGCTTCATAGCAGGGTTCAGCTCACTGCAAATTTGCTTTTGTCAAACAGCTATGCTGATAGGAACTCCCCCAAAGGACAGGATTTCTTTTTCTTTTATTTTTTTTTAAAGTAACTAAATGTGCAAAGCTCTTAAGAGAACTAGAAGTGAAGAAACCTCCAAACTATTAATTTTTTTCAAAAGAAAAAGATATGTACACCCTTAACCCCAGACCATGGCACATACATAATTTTTATTTGGAAACTAAGCTGAAAAGATGGGGGGAGAGCTGGTGTCCTGCAAAGTGACAGTCACAGTTATCTTTTGAAAACTTGTCACATTACATTTCAGTTTGTGTGTTTGCCATCTGCTACATCAGTATTTCTGTCTTGGTATTGTTGATATTTTTGGTCAGAAAAAATTCTTTGTTGCAAAATATCATTGTAGGATATTTAAGAGTATCCCTGGCCTCAATGATGCCAGTAGAACCCACCACCACCACCACCGGTTTTGGCAACTAAAGCGTTGGTAGGCATTGCCATGTGTCCCTGGTTAAGAACGCAGCACTGAACATCTAAAACATTCTTTTCTAGGACATGTTAAACCAATGGGGAAAAGATATGCTCAGATGGAAAACTTTAGATATGAGTCTAGAAACTTGGGTAGAACTTCAAAGAGTTATATGTAAGTGTTATTGTTGTCTGAGCCTGCTTAATCGTTCCATTTTTATACTTGGTATTTGTTTTATTTGAGCAGAAATCTGCAGTAACCAGCAGTGCAAAAGGAAGTCACATCTTATTTTTATTATGGCAAAATAAACAAAGCTCTGTTTATTCTGGAATCTCTTAGTTTTTTCATGAACACTTTCCTCAGGACAGGATAATGCTAAATAGTTTGCCAGTTTGCGTGGCTGAGGAACGTGAAACACAAAAGGTAGCAACTCACCTATGGAGCCTGACAGATGCCCAAGAGCCATGACACCTGGAGTGCCCGCATCCCTATTCTCTTGCTTATAGTTTAAAGCCAATCACTGCTGTTGTCTTGGGCTGGGTTTTTAGTGTGAGCATTGAAAAGGCATGTTGTTGGCAGAGAAACAGATACACAGATCAATGGAACAGAATAGAGAGCCCAGCTGTAAGACCACACATAGATGGACAGGTAATTTTCGACAAAGGAGCCAGAGATGCACATTGGATTAAAGGTAGTCTCTTCAATAAATGGTGCTGGGAAAACTGGAAAGCCACATGTAAATGAATGAAACTGGATTGCAGTTTGTCCCCATGTACTAGTACAAAAATTGATTCAAAATGGGTCAAAGACTTAGACATAAGACCTGAGACATAAGACATAAGTCACATAGTAAAAAAATATAGGTACCAAACTTATGGACCTGGTGGTAGAGAACATTTTATGGACTTGACTCCATAGGCAAGGAAGATAAAGGCAAAAATAAGTGAATAGGACTGTATCAAACTGAAGAGCTTATGCACAGCAAAAGAAACAGACAACAAACCGGCAGAAAACAAACAGGCAGCCAACCAGATGGGGGATGATATTTACAAACAGTAGCTCTGACAAAGGTTTCATTTCCAGAATATATAAAGAACTCATAAAACTCAACACCAAACAAATAAACAATCCAATCAAAAAGTGGGCAGAGGACCAGAAAATACACCTCTCCCAAGAAGATATACTAACAGCCAATAGATATATGAAAAGATGTCCAACCTCACTGGCAATCAGGGAAATGCCAATTAAAACTACAATGAGATACCACCTTGCACCAGTTAGAGTGGCCATTATCAACAAGACAAGCAATATCTAGTGTTGGAGAGGTTGTGGTACAACCACTATGGAAAGCAGTCTGGTGATTCCTCAAAAAATTAAAAATAGAGCTACCATATGACCCCTACAGTCCCACTCCTGGGTATATATCCGAAAAACTCAAAATCATTTATATGCAAAGATATATGCATCCCTATGTTCATTGCAGCATTATTCAAGATGGCCAAGAGTTGGAAACAGCCAAAGTGCCCTACGATAGAGGATTGGAGGATTGGATAAGGAAGATGTGGTTGAAGGAGCTTATTTTCATTTAAAAAATACACACACACACACACACACACACACACATAATATACACACACAATCATTTTGGTAAAGCCATGCAAGGTTTTAGGATTAATGTTAAATTTGGAAGTACCGCTCTCATTTCTTATTTATAAGATTTGGTATAATATAAGGAGAACAGGGAGTGGTAATGCAATTGGTGGATATGTCCCAGTCAGGAAGCTACCCTGAGATAGTGACTCCTAAAAGAAGGTAAAGCACTGGCTGTTGTGCTAGCTAACATGGGAATGTGTGCTCCAGGCTTCATGAACAGAGGATGCAGAATGAAAGAGGGCAGAAGGCAATCAAAGAACCAAACCAGATTATATACTTACTTGCTAGCCAGTAAGTATATAATGAAAGACATGAAGGGGGAAGAACAGCAGAAATAATGAGCCCAGGGACTGATTTTACTACAGATACAGTCACGGAGCCTGATCACAAATGGACCCCTGGTACCTCACAAATGGCATGTAATGTGCACTTTGAAATGCTTGGTGAATGGTAATGGCACATTAATGAATAACCAGTGTTGTCCAAAGCCCATGGCCTGATGAAATGATCAGAGGAGTAAACATTCAAGGAGAATAGGATGTGGTTAAAACTCAAGGGGGACGTGGACAAAACAGCCTGGAAGCCCAGGAGCAGGACAAATGAGCCATCCTCTTGAGAGTTAAGAATGCTTTCTCCAGAGCTGAAGCCCGAGAGAAGATCTGAAGTATGAGTAGGAATGAACCTGCAGAGAAGAGAGCTGTATATTCCAGTGGGCAGCACAATAGATGATAATTAAGGAAAGAGGTGCAGAAAAATGCAGTTTGTACAAGGCATGGAAAATAGTGCTCTATATCTGAAGCATGGGGTACACATAGGATGATAGCAAACAATAAAGCAGGAGAAGTGAGCAGCAACCAGATATCCAAGGTACTTAAATGTATACTACCAACTTGTTTACCCTATATAATAAAAGGATAATATGCAAATTGTCCCCTTGGGAGTTTGACCTACCAGGAGTTCAACCGGTTGCTAAGTAGTGCACTGACCACCAGGGTACAGTGGGGAACAAAGGAAGGCCCTGATCGGCCTTGATCACCAGCCAGGCCTAGGGACCCTACACATGCACAAATTTTGTGCACTTGCCTCTAGTAAATTCATAAAAGCCATTGGATTATTTTAAGCCGAGAAGTAACAAATTCAGTTTCTTCTGTGCTGCAAGTATTCATCATCTCTTGGCTCAATTCCCACAAATAGCAGTTTTTGCTTGGGTCGTCTTAGTGTGTACAACCCCCTAAGACTCTCCTTAACCCCTTCTATCTGTATTCAGTCTTTTAATTAAATGATGTGAAGTTGTTACCCTGCTACACTTTCCTTTTTATACATTGAGCACTTCTAGATCAGATGAAATTTTCTTTGAGTCGTATGAACACATATGACAGTATACATTTTAATAAAAGGAAAGAAATACGGCATATTTTATTTTAGTTAAATGAATTTTACAACTAACCTACATATATCATCCTTAAATTTCAATTTAAAACAATTCAGACTAGGCTGTGACAAAATAATTTAAATTTACTACTGAAAATTTTTACTATTACCACATTCATTTACTATAATTTTATGACTAATTATTTTCATCAGGCATCTGCCTCCATTTAGAAGCATATTTCTTTGAGCAACTACTGTATGTGAGTCTATTTACTACTGCCATCTGCTGGTCGTAGTTGAGAGCACATGCTTGCATCTCTGGTTTAAGAAATGTGTAAGGTGTTGGTTGATAAATGGGTATTGTAAAATTAAATGCCTATGTAGGAAACAGAGACGAAGTAATCAGTAATTCATCTCTGCATTTAATATTAAGTTTCTTCTCCTTGCATCTTATAAGAAGCTCTCAACTTTCATTGGTACACCCTGAGCTCTATGATGAAGACAGGTTCTTTATTAGCACAATTCTATTTGTATTCCTCATGTGCTTCTGGCAAACAGCTGTCTTCAAGCATATCACTCTCCTTCTCTGATACCTTACACTCCTTATCAGCATAACAGTTCACCCAGCCACTTCCACTTGTGTGTAACCAATGAGTTGAAAAGTTTTGCTTTTGGTTTTGGGTTTAAAAAAAAAATTAAAAAGGAGATAAGATCAACTGAAGGACTTGTATGCATGCATATAAGCATAATCAATGGACACAAGACACTGGGGGGTAGGGGAGTAGGGGGGAAGGTCAAGGGGAAAAAATGGAGACTTATTTAACACTCTTTGTAATATTTTAAGCAATAAAACAAAATTTAAAAAAAGGAGGTATGCGTGTGTGTGTTTTCCTACCTGTGAGATTTGATGGTGTGTAATATTCAGGAGTCAAAAACCCCAAACCATCATAAGTACTAGGTCCACTTGCTCTGTGCCCCTTATTGAGTCAGAAACAGGGAAGCACACAGTCCTAAAAGACATTTTAACCTGTGAAAAATATATATGTTGCTTTGAAATTCAATTAATAAATTTTAATTTTTGTATATTTTCCCTCTTAATGATCTCCTCCCTCATAATTCTAAGCACAGTAAGTTAGAATGATTAAGATTTTGAAGACTGGCAAAACTGGATATGGATTATACAGATTTGGTGGGATTTAAATTAAATGGACACTTTGGGAAGAAAACCATGTGTTACAATAGATAGACTAGTGTAGTGTAGTGTAGTGTAGTGTAGTGTAATGTAGTATAGCATAGCATAGAGGTTAAGATCATGTACTATGGATCCAGATGTCAGGATTGAAGTTCTGGCTTACTTTCTTACTTGAGCAAATTACTAAACCCTACTGTTCCCTTTCATCTGTAAAATCAAGATAATAATAGCACCCACTTCACACAACTATTGTGGAAAATATATGAATTTATCTTTCTGCAATGCCATGTATATGGTACACATTTTATAATATTGTCTATTATTGTTATTTATCCAGCGATTAAAATTTTCATTCCAGTGATGGCCTCTGTGCATATAATAAAAAGAGCACATCATTTCCAAATATAAAGATTGTGCATTAAGAATCAGGTGGGAGCTGAGACAGCAAGATGGCGGCATAAGGTAAACACCATAGATGCAGCCGTGAAAAAACTATTTCGGAATAACCAAGAAAAGAAAACACGAACACCACTCACAC